>OV049924.1:279506024-279744923 GCA_920104205.1 Eupeodes latifasciatus
TTCTATATTAGCCCAATCCCCCATTTTGTTTTTTTTCCCCACTCACATGTATTCACCGATAGCGAATTTGGGAGAGTTCACCTCGAATTTTAGAGAGTTCGCCTCGAATAAAATTTGAGGGTGTTTCAGGTAGGACTATGAGCCAGATAGTGACACATTTGGCACTATAAGCCTGGGGCCAGATTCTGTAATAAACGAAACGAAAGCGAACGTTCGTTTTTTAAAAACGAAAGAAATTGTGCGAAAACGATATTTGGCATTCTGTATCGCATTTCGTTTTTGTTAATTTGTTCGTTTATACTTCAAACCCAACAACATTTGATTGTATATGTACTTCTGGAATGTTGACATCTATCAGATATCTTAAGAGATGGGATTTAAATTTTAATCGATAAGTAAAACTAGAGCCAACTGATAATAAATAAGTAAGTTAGTAAGTGATTTAAGATATAAAATAAAGAAAAACTGAGAAAAAATGCACATACGTTATTTTATAAGTGTTTTAACTTTAATGTCGGTGATTGTTAAATAAAACAACAAAAATATTTAGAAAACATTAAATATCGATTCAAGTAAAATTAAAAAAAAATTAAGAAGACTCATCGCTATTATTGTGACGGATTGTGTTTTGTTCGAAATTTAATGCAAAACAGAAACAAATGTTGGAGAACGGTCGCAATGTAAGTATTTCTACGATAAAATTTTATAAAATAATTTAATTTTATAAATAAAGGACTACACAACACCAGCCCAAAAGGAATTTTTACTTGGCTATATGGGCAGGCATGCGTCAATGGCAACAAATAGCCAAGCCAAAAGCTCAGGCAGGGATCAGTGCAACAAGCGTTGGGAGGAACTAACGGTTAAGAGCCCGTTCACACGATGCCGAATCGGTGGTTTTGCCGTATCGGCGATTTTGCCGTATAAGCCAGTGGCAATATAATTTAAATGAGTATATTCAGACGATACGGCATTTAACCGTATACGGTAAAATCACCGATTCGGTCGATTTTGTCATTCGGTTTTGTCACTGCAAATCGTTTTCGGTCGTACGGCAAAAAAACCGATTCGGTTTATAGTGGCAATGTATTTACATACAGTGCGTTCAGACGATTCGGTATTTTGACCGAAAGTGCGTCATTTTTCGTCTGGGCTACTGTGGAATAATGTATTACTAGTATATAGTCGTTTTTTGTGTTTTACACCGAGTACGGTGTAGGGTTGAGTACGGTGTACGGTTAAATTACCGTACCGTCTGAACACTCCAACCGAAAGACACCGAATCGAGAAAATATCCGATACGGCGAAAATACCGAATCGTGTGAACGGGCTCTAAGCTCAATGTGAATGGACCTCCCATCAAAAACTGTAAAGCCTGGAAAAAAGTAAGTAATTTGTGCATATTTATTTACACTATGATCACAAACTTTATTCTATTTTAGACATGGCACGACACACCGCACAAAACAAAAACTTGCATTGAACTAAAATTCGATCAACAAAACAGGTGGTGGCCCATTCAAGAAAATTAAACTGACTCCTTTCGAGGAAGCCGTAGTGGAGTTGGCAAAAATAAAGGCGGAAGTATGTGGGATGCGTGGCATTAAAACATTTAGTGGCGATATACAACCCAGCAGGGGCGTCCTTAGACTTTTGGGGGCCCTGGGCCCAATAAGATTTGGGGGCCAAAAAAAGTAGGTATAATATGTTTTTTTTTTTTTTTAATTCTTTAGGTTAAAAAAATCATTTAAAAATGAATTACTGTTTTTTTTTTAATATTTTTACTTTTTACAAAGAACTAAAAAAAACAAAAAATGGATATTTTTTTATACTTTTATAATTTTTTTAATTTACCTTCAATAGTTCAACATTTTTCTTTATATTTTATTTTTGATAATTTTTATTGTTTTTTTGGTTGATTTCTTATGTTTTTATATATTTTTTGTTTTAATTTTATGTAAGTTTATTTCTTTATATTTATTTTGATTTTTTTTTTAGATATATATGTAAGTTTTAGTGTGCAATAAAATATTATTGAAGGCATACTTTTCTGACTTTGTCAGTTGCAAAAACATCAATTAAGTCATCAAATTTAATTTCCTGTAGTAATTCATTTCCAATTGATAAAATTGACAAGTTGTTTAGTCTATCTTGCAGCATTGTGCTTCGAAATTCATTTTTTATCCAGTTCAATTTCGAAAATGAACGCGCTCTACTGCAGTTTGAAACCATCAAAGATAAAAAAATTCTACAGGCAGTTTCTACATTTGGAAATGTGTTCCCAATTTCATCCACTGTAATTTGACTGTACAATTTTGATATTGTAATAAGATCTTCATTTACATCTTTATTGAATTCTTTTAAATACTGTACGAGGTGCAGGCATTCTACCTCAAGTTCTTCTGCATTAACATCTCTATGGTATTTTTGTGAAAACTGTTCGCAAGAATTTGCAACTCCACTGAAGTCAAATATTGCAATCGACAAACAATGCATTAATTTATTGATAGCAATCGGATCGTATTTTAATTGCAAAGTAATAGTGCCAATAATTGGAAAAAAAGTTGATATTTTAAACTTTTCTCAATTAGCTGGACGGATAGTGCAGGACCATCAAAATAACTTCGTACTATTTTTCGTTGCATTAAGTCTTTAGCATTTGGATTCTGAATTTTGGCACACGCTTCAAATTTATCAAAATTCTCCCTTAGATCATTTATGAAAGAACATAGTGAACAAAGCAAATTGGCAGCAACGTCAATCGTTATTGTTTCTTTTTGAAGGCTCTTGCTGGTTTTATGAATTCTTTATAATATTTTGTTCCAAAATTTCATTTAAAATGAGGAACTCCATTTTTGACATTTTCTTAGACAGGCTTAGCGCTTCGCTTTTTGTGTCCGGAGTTTGCTCTTTATCTCTAGAGATACATGTCAAGGCTTCAGTAATTTTCTTATAACCATGATGGAGCGCGTTTACTGCATCAGCTCGTGTAGACCATCTTGTTTCAGAAAGGCTTTTAAGAATTTTATGTGAACCTAAACATTCATTCAATTTATTTCAGCGATGGATAGAAGCAGAAAAAAAGTAGTATATTTTTTTAACCACTTGAAAGAAACTTGTTGCCTCCTGCACACAACCAGTCGCATGAAGGCCTACTAAGTTAAGAGAATGTGCTGCACAAGGTACAAAGGTAGCAAATTCGCACTTCTCCTTTAATCTTGCTTGCAAACCAGAATATTTTCCCGACATATTAGACGAATTATCATAGCTTTGTCCTCTACAATCCTCTATTGAAATATCATGATTTTCCAGAAACGTCAAGATTGTGTCAGCCAAATATTCAGATTTATTCTCTTGAATAGGTATAAATCTTAAGAACCTTTCGATGGGAACACAATTTTTAACATACCTACCGAATTACAAAAGTGAACTGGTCGATATGACAAAGGTCGGGTGTACTGTCAACACTTGGGGAAAAATATTTTGCCGATCTAATTTCACCTAAAATTTTCATTAGGACTTGTTTTCCCATCATATCAATAAATTCGTTGCAAATATTTGCTGATAAATAGGAAGTGTGTCAGCTGGGAGTTTATAGGACGCTCTGATGTTGAGAGATTGGCAAAATACTCCAGCACCTGTTCCTGATTCCATTTTTGAACCGTCAGTGTAGAAAGGGATACCCTGTTTACTTATAAGTGAACTAGGATCCCAACCCTGCCTTTCTGGTATGAAAATAGAAAATTTACTATTGAAATCTAGTAAAGGGGGGATGTAATCGGTGGTCTCCATCAGTCCTGGAATCGTGTCATATCTTTGTAAGATTGACCCGTGGCCATAAGTGCTGTGCCTCCAAAAACTCAGTTCTCTTAAATGAATTGCAGTTTTGGCTGCCGTGCACTTTATGAACTCATTCAGAGCCGGGAGGTCCAAGATCATTTCCAATCCAGCTTGTGGTGTGGATCTTTGAGCCCCTGTTATTCCTATACAGGCTAGTCTCTGTACCTTATTCAGGTTCTTGAGATAGCTTGATTTTTCCACCGCCTTCCACGATACAATAGAGCCATAGGTAAGAATGGGTCTGACAATCGCTGTGTACATCCATTGGATGACTTGGAAGGTCTTTTTGCATGTGTAGAATGCACATAGTGCTTTTTTCATTCTTTCCTCAGTATTACGCTTCCATGTAAGCTTGGAGTCAAGAATTACTCCTAGAAATTTAGCTTCCTTAGAAAGTTTTAGAGGAATACCATTTAGTTTGGGAGGGTTGAAGCCCTCTAGTTTCCTTTTCTTCGTGAACAAAACTAGCTCTGTCTTGGTGGGGTTGACCCCGAGACCTTTCTTAATTGCCCAAGAAGATAAATCCTTTAATGCATTCTCCATAATGTTTTCGATGATGGTAAGAAACTTGCCTGATACCAAAACCACTATGTCATCTGCATATGCTACTATTTTAATGCCCTGATCTTTGAACTTTGTGAGAATTTTATTGACTACGAGGATCCAGAGCAGGGGTGAGATGACTCCTCCCTGTGGTGTGCCTCTAGTAACTGTTTTCTCGATAGTGCTAACTCCTATTTGAGAGTTGATAATTCTGCCATTTAACATGGTGAAGATCCAATCGACAATGACAGATTCAACCCCAACTTCAACTAAGGCAGTCTTGATCGATTCCGTTTTAACGTTATTAAACGCACCCTCGATATCAAGAAATGCTGCCAGGGTATATTCTTTATGTTCAAGAGTTCAAGCGTTTCTAGGCTCGAGTTCGACCATGATCCATCAGGGTGTTTTATGTACCCCGGGATCGTGGGATTAATGGCCAGGGTTCTACGGAGCCTTGCCGCCTCGCTTGTTTTTTCAATGGATTCACAATGTTTAGCCCACGAATCCTTTTCGGCCTTCCTTAACTCTTTGGTGTAAGTGTTAAGTGCGGCTCTATAAGACTTTAAGTCCTCTTCTAATTTACTCAGTTTAGCTTTATTGAAAAGTTTTATAACCTCTGTTCTACGTTTCTTTAATACACCATTCCACCAGGGTGGGTTAGTGGAGTTATTGGAACGAGATAAAGGGCAGTGTTTTTCAAAAGACATTCTCATTTTGCTAGACAAGTTTTGGACAACAGTGTCAATGGTTGAAGTGCTTAGACTTGTATTGTCCTCTGGTGGATCAATACAGTCTTTCATCCATTTTTCGTACTCTGTCCAATTCGTTCTAGTTGGGTTCCTGTAAGGTTTCTTTTCAGTAAGGTTCCTGTCTATAGAGAAGAGTATCCTAAAGTGATCCGAAAAAGATTCTTTAGGTGAGACTCTCCAGTCTTCAACTGAAATTTTACTATTATTGCTACTAAGAGTCAAATCTATGACTTCCTCTCTGTTTTTGTTTCGAAAGGTAGGGTGATTGCCCCTATTGCATAACGATAAATTAGAACAGAGAATATATTCAAAAATTGACTCACCCCTTTTATTGATGTCCTTAGAGCCCAATTGAGTGTGGTGAGCGTTGGCATCACATCCTACCACCAAGGGTGTATCGCTTGCTGTGGCATGGACCACCAGATCGCGGACTGTTCTTGATGGCGGGCTCTCCTCCTCGTACGGCATGTACGTCGACGCTAGAATGAAGCTTCCTTCATTCGATTTGACGCTGATTGCCGTGTTGTCCTTGTTGCTGTACCTAGATAGGAAGAAAGCGTTAATTGATTTTTTCACTAGGATACAACTTCTAATTTCACCCACATCTGACGTGGAGTGGAAAAGGTTGTAGTGTTTTGACCTCAACCCACGGATTCGGTTTTTGCCTAACCATGGTTCCTGGATCAAGGCCACATCCACGTTCTCGTGAGACATGAAGAGCGTAAGGTCGTACGTTGCTGCTTTAGCGTGGTGCAGGTTTATTTGTACCACTTGCAGCTTTTGACTCCTCTTTGCCTTCATGCCTTTTAACCTTTACGGTTCCGAGACCATACCTCAGCACGTCTTTTCTATCTTTGAGCAGAAGGTCAGATTTCTTGTCTGCCACAAACAAGAGGTCCTTCCCTTCCCCAACATGGCTCTTTCTAGAATGTTAGAGCTTCCATTCTTAAATGGGAAGCTCTTTGTTCTGCTTCGCCAGCAGCTTAATAATGGTTGCGTCCTCATGTTCTGCAGGAGGGGGGATCCAGATGCTAAACTGCTGGCGGAGTGGTAGAGCTGCGGCGGGTAGAACTTCAAGGGAGGAATCTTCCCATAGTTCACCAATGTTGGCGATTGTATGGTTCAGGAACTCCCGTGATTTCTGGTCACCGCAGCAGACCACTTTAACTACTCGCCGCCATCCGGCACCATCAAAGATATAGTCCTCAGAACTATCGTTCTCTGATGCCGCCATCATAGCTTTAAGGATCTCATTTTCCACAAGAAGCCAGTTTTTTGCCGAGATTTTCCCATCTGGGTCGTCACGGCTTATAATGGCGATTTGTAGGTCAATCGGGGTGGTGTCGAAGCTGCTGGTTTTCTGTTTTTTAGCACCGTCTTGCTTGACTGTCTCCTCCGATCTTTGTCTCTTGGACGTTCCTGGTTTCGTTCCAGAAGAGGTGCTTGCCGGTGCTTGGTCTTTCCTAGCGTTGGCTTGCTGTTTCTTGCTGGAAGTCGCCTGAACTTTACCTTTGTCATTCCGAGCGGTCGAGTTATTGCCAGCCTGTTCACGGTTTGCCTTTTTAGAACAGACCTAGATTTGGCAGCATCTACTCCTTTGCTCTCCGACTTTTTGGTGTTCACTTTCTCTGTTATTTCCCTGGGTGCAGTGACAGTGTCTGCCACCTGCCGCTCAAAGTTCCTAACTAGCTTCCTATGCTTTTTTAGGAGAGCCTTATCTATCGAACTGAGCGTCGCAGGGTCTTTCAACTCGGTCATTTTCACGAATCTTTTGGAGGATCTGTAGTTGCTGCGTTGCCTCGAAGCTGTGAGGGGTGCAGCAGACTTCAGCATAGTCTCTTTTTGACTCGGTTCCATCAGTAGCTCGTCCTCGGTTTGACTACCTATGGAAGGAGGTCTGTCCGAGGTCTCCGTACCTTTGATAGTTAAACCATCTATGTCGGGAAGGCGATCCACTGAGAGAATGACCGGTTGTCTTTTTAGCTCTCGTTTTTCTTTCTCTAAGTTTACTTTTGTCACTGGCGACTTAGCTTCTTGCGAAGCCAAGCCCTCGCCGGCAGCCGTGACTTCTGCCGACTCTTGAACGTATATCCCCGTTCGATTTTCTTCATTGTGTAAACTTGTATCCATATTTATTTCGATTAACATCTCTGCTTTTGGTGGTTCTCTTAGTTGTCTTACTCCGCAGCTGGATTGCTGAAGAGTTAGACGTAAGCCCCTCGCCACAACAAGGCGAAAACCGTGAGGGGGATGGATGAGATTCTAAGCATATCGTCGAATCAACTGAACGGCAGAACGGCAGAAGTCAAATCGACTTCTAAGCTTCGTTTTGATTTGTAGCTGAAAAAAAAAACACATCAATTAGTGCTTTTAAGTTTTGTTGTTAATGTGAAACTTACTTTGAAGTAGCCTTGCAATCATGAGAATTCTGGTCAGTAAAATTGTCACAAATTGATGTGTTATAATTTTACCATTTCTGGAATATGGTAAGTTGATGCATTGATTGAAAATATGTGGCTTCTTAAGTCGTTTGGGTTCACATTCTTTTACGAGGCAAATCTCAATCGGACATTTTCACTACGTGAATGTTGCCGGCTCGCGACCATTTGCGCAGCAACTCTTGGAACATCATTAGGGCAGTTTGTAGGGGCATTCTCGTGTCGATTCCAGTTAGTTTAAACAGAAGCTTTGGTGATTCAATAGGCATTATGGATTCATGGAATTCAGCTTCTATTTCGTCAGTCTTTAAGTTTCTTAAAATTGCAGGGAATTCTAAAATAGTACATACAAAACTGTTGAGATTATTTTGTATTTAATTTATTTATAATTCATTTTTTAAGAAGGCTTACCAATGATTTCCGACTCCCGTAATTAAGGAGGTTCTATATTGTCCCAACAAGTTCCTTCTAAACCGGAATTCGTATCAGCTACCTCTTCTATGCAGGCGGTGTCAGCCTCAGCGGCAGCGGGAAGCCCTAAAGAACCATATAATTTTAAATATTCCTGTTTGGATCACTGGTAAGTAAATTAACTAACCTGAATTGCCTGACTACTCTGCAGTTGCTGATACTGCTGTTGAGTCGTTCCAAAAAAGATTATTTTCTAGGTATAGAAATAAATCTAGGCTTCAATTTGACCAATTTTTACAACAACTTTCGATGATAATGCGTGTTTTTGAGTTTCTTTCTTTTCGGGCAACTTTGTGACTGTATTCTCATAAGTATATTGCACCACGAAACCAAGAGGAACATCATCGCCTGGTTTGAGTCCTCCTTCAGGTTTAAAGTTTAATTTGAACTTTCTCCAAGTGATGAATCTATAAAAAAATTGGAGAAACAACATAGAATAGGAATTTCTAATTAGAATTTTCTGTTTTTTACTTTGATTCCTCTCGTTGAACTTGAACTCCTTCGTCGAATTCCTTTGAATCGTCACGTTGATTTAGGACTAACGGAGAATCCAACATCTCTAGAATGACGTTGGTGGGACTTTTAACACAAGGTGGTTTCTCGGTCAGTTATGTCTGCCTCGATAGACTCGTGTTCAATGATGAAGTCGATGTTTTTCACAACGCACAAGCAGAACGTCGGGCACATGATAGTTAGCGAACAATTGAATGCGATACTTGATCGACCCTGAATGGTACTCCGGCTTGATGGCATTGTGTTCGCATTGTCGACAACGCAGAGATCGCTTGACCCACAAACACTTCCGCTGCGGATAGAGGTTGTTCACACTGAATTGTTGTGACTATAAAGAAATTAATTTTCATTATATAAGGAAATCTCAAATGGAAGTTGACTTACTGTTTTTGATGTTGATTTTCTGTGTGAAAATCGATGGATTCAACTCGCCGACATCGTCAGTAGCTGTCGAGGGACTGATCTGAATCTGTTTGGCCTTTGGGGGATTCTTGTCGGGCCAGCCCATTTGCCTCCGAATGATTGCCACCGTTAAGCCAGTGCGATCCTTAGGAGCAAAATGAATGGATTAGTTTTAGATTTAATATTTGAATTCACTTAATTTACAGTCAAGGTTGTAAATTTTTTGGAGTCTTCCTGCGAGTGTAGTCTTGTTTTTCTTGCTTCTCTTGCAGAACTAACGACTGGTAGTCCTCTTTACACTTAGAAGATGAAGATTAAGCGAGTTGACTACGATATAAATGTTTCGATTCGTACTTACACAATTGATCTCCGCGCGCTCTTGCGTCGTTTTTTTTTGAGCCGCTTGCATTTTATTTCTTGGCAGATGATGAATAGGCTGAGTTGGCAGTTGCTGCTATTATGTCGTTCCACCTACACTCAGCTGCTGGGAGAAGGGCGTTAGCGGTCGACTATTGCATGGCAAAACTTGCACTTGCATCATTGACTTGGTGGTGTTGTTGCTGCTGGTTTTGTTGCATTGAATGCGTTTGACTATTGATAGAGATGGTGACACCTCCACCGTCAACGCCTGCGGGAGCTATGCCGTTGAGATGTACATACAAACACAATGGGCAGTATCTGTCGTTAAAAACATTGATACTATTTTGTTAAGGGAAATATAACATATAAAAACTTGCCTGCAAATCAGCGCCTTGTTTGCTTTTTCTTCCAGATTTCTTCAGGGAAATTGTTTCTTGCATTATGATATGTTATTTGCAGCATCTAAAATGAAAACACAGACTATAAAATAAATCGATTATTGTTGCACCTTCTTCACTGCAATTTGACTTACTTTTTATTCAATGAAGTGAACTTGTACATACTTTCTTCATTATAAGGAATTTTGGTCTGAAAAATATCAAATTATATTAAATATCAAAACAATTAACAAAAACTTACTCTTCAAATCCGAAATCCATTGTTTTGTTTTGCAAAATTGACTGTCATTTTTGACAGGTCACACAAATTCCATAAGTTTCTATATTAGCCCAATCCCCCATTTTGTTTTTTTTCCCCACTCACATGTATTCACCGATAGCGAATTTGGGAGAGTTCACCTCGAATTTTAGAGAGTTCGCCTCGAATAAAATTTGAGGGTGTTTCAGGTAGGACTATGAGCCAGATAGTGACACATTTGGCACTATAAGCCTGGGGCCAGATTCTGTAATAAACGAAACGAAAGCAAACGTTCGTTTTTTAAAAACGAAAGAAATTGTGCGAAAACGATATTTGGCATTCTGTATCGCATTTCGTTTTTGTTAATTTGTTCGTTTATACTTCAAACCCAACAACATTTGATTGTATATGTACTTCTGGAATGTTGACATCTATCAGATATCTTAAGAGATGGGATTTAAATTTTAATCGATAAGTAAAACTAGAGCCAACTGATAATAAATAAGTAAGTTAGTAAGTGATTTAAGATATAAAATAAAGAAAAACTGAGAAAAAATGCACATACGTTATTTTATAAGTGTTTTAACTTTAATGTCAATGATTGCTAAATAATGCAACAAAAATATTTAGAAAACATTAAATATCGATTCAAGTAAAATTAAAAAAATTAAGAAGACTCATCGCTATTATTGTGACGGATTAAGTTTTGTTCGAAATTTAATGCAAAACAGAAGCAAATGTTGGAGAACGGTCGCAATGTAAGTATTTCTACGATAAAATTTTATAAAATAATTTAATTTTATAAATAAAGGACTACACAACACCAGCCCAAAAAGAATTTTTACTTGGCTATATGGGCAGGCATGCGTCAATGGCAACAAATAGCCAAGCCGAAAGCTCAGGCAGGGATCAGTGCAACAAGCGTTGGGAGGAACTAACGGTTAAGCTCAATGTGAATGGACCTCCCATCAAAAACTGTAAAGCCTGGAAAAAAGTAAGTAATTTGTGCATATTTATTTACACTATGATCACAAACTTTATTCTATTTTAGACATGGCACGACACACCGCACAAAACAAAAACTTGCATTGAACTAAAATTCGATCAACAAAACAGGTGGTGGCCCATTCAAGAAAATTAAACTGACTCCTTTCGAGGAAGCCGTAGTGGAGTTGGCAAAAATAAAGGCGGAAGTATGTGGGATGCGTGGCATTAAAACATTTAGTGGCGATATACAACCCAGCAGAGCGTCCTTAGACTTTTGGGGGCCCTGGGCCCAATAAGATTTGGGGGCCAAAAAAAGTAGGTATAATATGTTTTTTTTTTTTAATTCTTTAGGTTAAAAAAATCATTTAAAAATGAATTACTGTTTTTTTTAATATTTTTACTTTTTACAAAGAACTAAAAAAAACAAAAAATGGATATTTTTTATACTTTTATAATTTTTTTAATTTACCTTCAATAGTTCAACATTTTTCTTTATATTTTATTTTTGATAATTTTTATTGTTTTTTTGGTTGATTTCTTATGTTTTTATATATTTTTTGTTTTAATTTTATGTAAGTTTATTTCTTTATATTTATTTTGATTTTTTTTTTAGATATATATGTAAGTTTTAGTGTGCAATAAAATATTATTGAAGGCATACTTTTCTGACTTTGTCAGTTGCAAAAACATCAATTAAGTCATCAAATTTAATTTCCTGTAGTAGTTCATTTCCAATTGATAAAATTGACAAGTTGTTTAGTCTATCTTGCAGCATTGTGCTTCGAAATTCATTTTTTATCCAGTTCAATTTCGAAAATGAACGCGCTCTACTGCAGTTTGAAACCATCAAAGATAAAAAAATTCTACAGGCAGTTTCTACATTTGGAAATGTGTTCCCAATTTCATCCACTGTAATTTGACTGTACAATTTTGATATTGTAATAAGATCTTCATTTACATCTTTATTGAATTCTTTTAAATACTGTACATCTCTATGGTATTTTTGTGAAAACTGTTCGCAAGAATTTTGCAACTCCACTGAAGTCAAATATTGCAATCGACAAACAATGCATTAATTTATTGATAGCAATCGGATCGTATTTTAATTGCAAAGTAATAGTGCCAATAATTGGAAAAAAAGTTGATATTTTAAACTTTTCCCAATTAGCTGGACGGATAGTGCAGGACCATCAAAATAACTTCGTACTATTTTTCGTTGCATTAAGTCTTTAGCATTTGGATTCTGAATTTTGGCACACGCTTCAAATTTATCAAAATTCTCCCTTAGATCATTTATGAAAGAACATAGTGAACAAAGCAAATTGGCAGCAACGTCAATCGTTATTGTTTCTTTTTGAAGGCTCTTGCTGGTTTTATGAATTCTTTCTAATATTTTGTTCCAAAATTTCATTTAAAATGAGGAACTCCATTTTTGACATTTTCTTAGACAGGCTTAGCGCTTCGCTTTTTGTGTCCGGAGTTTGCTCTTTATCTCTAGAGATACATGTCAAGGCTTCAGTAATTTTCTTATAACCATGATGGAGCGCGTTTACTGCATCAGCTCGTGTAGACCATCTTGTTTCAGAAAGGCTTTTAAGAATTTTATGTGAACCTAAACATTCATTCAATTTATTTCAGCGATGGATAGAAGCAGAAAAAAAGTAGTATATTTTTTTAACCACTTGAAAGAAACTTGTTGCCTCCTGCACACAACCAGTCGCATGAAGGCCTACTAAGTTAAGAGAATGTGCTGCACAAGGTACAAAGGTAGCAAATTCGCACTTCTCCTTTAATCTTGCTTGCAAACCAGAATATTTTCCCGACATATTAGACGAATTATCATAGCTTTGTCCTCTACAATCCTCTATTGAAATATCATGATTTTCCAGAAACGTCAAGATTGTGTCAGCCAAATATTCAGATTTATTCTCTTGAATAGGTATAAATCTTAAGAACCTTTCGATGGGAACACAATTTTTAACATACCTACCGAATTACAAAAGTGAACTGGTCGATATGACAAAGGTCGGGTGTACTGTCAACACTTGGGGAAAAATATTTTGCCGATCTAATTTCACCTAAAATTTTCATTAGGACTTGTTTTCCCATTATATCAATAAATTCGTTGCAAATATTTGCTGATAAATAGGAAGTGTATCCCTTTCCTGAGTTCTCACATTTTTTTAAATGATCTGCGATAAATGAATCATCATGGGACAACTTTGTGTTTGTTTATGGAGTGAGTTGAAAAGTCAACATTTGTGCAGAACTGTAGAGTGGAACGAAAGCAGAGTGTGTCTGATTCATGTTGCCTTGAAGTTTAAGATGTTGAGGAGAAGAAGTTCAACGGAACGGAGAGTAAAATGAAACTTGTTTTTCTGTTACTGTCTACTAACCTTATTTCGTTTTCTATATAATTCTTGTATAGATTCATTCATTTTGAGTTGGTGGGTTTGAGGGCCAAATAATTGCGGGGCCCTGGCCCACCGGGCCAATGCCTAAAGACGCCACTGCAACCCAGCCAACCGTCTATGAGCCAACAGCCTATGCAATTCGTTGCCCTCTTCATCGGATTCAGAGGACAGCGTGGAAAATCTCGTTAAAGCTCTTGTGAGTTCAGAGACTGATGATACTGCATCTGCCTATGTTCCTGTTGCTCTTGCAGAGCAAATAAAAAATGCACAACCATCTTTAGCTAAAAGACTGATGGACTAGATTTAACTGTTTAAGAACTCAGCTAGTTCCACAGAAGCTTTTTATAAAAAAGTCATAGAAATCTTGACAGATATAAAGGATATAAAACTGGAGGAAGTTGAGGTTTTCAAAACGCAAGTTGCAGATAATGCTTCCCATCCAAAACGAAAATTGCTAATGAAAGAGCAAGAACTACAGATTGGTATACGAACCAATGAGCTCAAAGAATACGAGCTAGGTTTAAGAACTCAATATTAGTTTGTTTCTGTGATAACATGACTATATATATAATTGTTACCTTACATACATACATACGTAGAGATTAATTATTATATTTTTTTTTGTGTTGAGATATTTAAGTTTTTTTTTTTAAATTGTTGTCTGATGAATAAAATACTTGTGAATTTATCTAAGGAAACTTTGTATTATTTGTTAATATTTTTTGCAAATAAATTGTTCAGTTTATTTATTAAAACTGCATTGGTTTTTATTTTATTTATTTTTTAAATAGTTATACAAAAATTGTTAAGTTCATAGAACTAAGGAAAGTTTGATTCTGTTACGAATTCTTCCTGCATCTCTTTTTAAGGAAAATCGATTATTATCGTTGACCTCCCAATGGTATTGACGTTCATCCTCATTATTCGAATCGAACACAGGTACTTTGCAATGGATGCAGATGTTGTGGAGTGCAGCACATACATACATACGTTGACACACTGCGAGACTTTTTTTGGGCTATACCTACTTTTTCTTTCAAGAAGTAAACACCTCCACCTGCGTAAATGAAAAATTAAATTAAAAATTGAAAATATATATGTACATACATAAATATGTAGTTGAATAAAACCTTTTACATCGTTTGTTTATGTTACGTGCTCTGGCGTGGACTGTATTGAAATGAATTTCGTCATAACTTCTTGCTTTCCGATACGGTGTTAGAAGCCATGGTTCCAATGGATACCCACTGTCACCTTAAAACTATTAGACTAAAGAAAAAAAAAAAGATCTATGTATATATACTACCTACCTAGTAATTTAAAATTTCTTCTAATCCGCTGGTAATATCTTGATTGAAGTTTATTTTTGATACTCGAGCTGCTCCACACAAACGAATCGTGTGCAGCACTACCATATTTAGCACAAACAGCAATTATGCGATACTTGTGATCTTGTGATCATTTTGTGAACATTTATTTTAATTACAATTAGTATTTTGTTATTTTTTCTTACAATCATCGCATTAATACTGTGCCATCCCTTCCGATTGGAGAACATTTTTTCGTTCTCAGTTGGCCGGATTAAACTTATTTGGGTACCATCAAAACAACCAATAACTATTCAAAATTGACAAAGTATGCACATAAGTATATATAGTATATATGTACATCATATAGTATACATATACATTATATGGTATATATTGATGATATATACTTATATATATATGGCGTTTATCTACTTTATTTGCTTACCACCGGGAATCTTATATTTGTTAAAGAAGTAACTCTTCAGATTCCGATGACCATTTAATCCATTCCGGGCAATTTTGGTCTTCCAACAATGCTAAGCACTCACCAAATACTTTTTACAGAGTGCTTTGTGCAAGAGCGCAACCGAAATCGTTTCCAACTGACCATTGGTAGCTTCCTCCATCCAGTACCTCTTAAGTAGAGCAAAGCCTCAAAGTTGGGGGAATATATGTGACTCGCTTCCCTGTTTTTATGCGAATATTCTCCAACACATATTTGAAAGCAATTTTATTCAACCGAAATCGTTGAATAAAGCTATAACATTGTAGACTAATGTTAGAAAACAGTAATTTTCAACAAAAATTAAAACATACCTTTGATCTGACAAAGTAAAGATCTCTCAGAGATGTTTTTATACTATAACTTTAAAACTTTCGTCTTTAAAGTTACCATGAAGCAAATCCTTCGCACACGCGAAAACATTTGTTCGCGTGTGCGATACAGAATGTCAGCGCTGGATTTAGACCTAAAAGACGAAGGTTAAGCGAGTTGATCACGATATAAATGTTTCGATTCGCACTTACACAACTCATATCCGCACGCTGTTGCACTCTGTGGAACCAGAATATGTTGCTTTCGTTGCCACTGCAAGAGTCGTTTTTTTTTGCGCGGCTTGCATTATATTTCTTGGCACCTGATGAATAGGCCGAGCATGTTGGAAGCCCTAAAGATCATAATTTAAAATATTTCTATTTGGATCACTTGTAAGTTAATTAAATAACCTGCTTACTCTGCAGTTGCTGTTACTGCTGTTGATTCGTTCCAGCACCAACACTCAGCTGCTGGGAGAAGGGCGTTAGCGGTTGGCTACACTGAATTTCGAAGCTTCTACTTGCATCATTGACTTGGTATAGTGTTGTTGCTGATGGTTTTATTGCATTGAATGTCTTTGACTTTGATTATTGTTACACCTGCACTGCAATTTGACTTACTTTTTTAACATTGAAGTGAACTGGTAGTCTCTTTATTATAAAGGTTTATGCTCTGAAAAATATCAAATTCTGTTAAATATCAAAACGATTTACAAAAACTTATTCTTAAAATCCCAAATGCATTGTTTTGTTTTGCAAAAATTGAAATTGTGGAATTGTCATTTTTGACAGGTCACAAAAATTCCATAAGTTGTTTTTAAAGCCCAATCCCCCATTTTGCTTTTTTTCCACTATTCACATGTATTCACCGATAGCGAATTTGAGAGAATTCACCTCATATGGAATTTTAGGGTGTTTCAGGCAGAAAATATACATATTCTATGCTTAAGATATTCATTTTTAGCCAATTTCATTTTTTTACTTTCTAAGCCAACGTTTTGACCAATGAAAAACTACTACGACGAGTGATTTTTTTTTTAGATTAGATTAGATTTTATTTCTTCAAATCAATATACAATTGTTTGTTTTTTTTTTAACATATAAAAATAAAAATAAAATAAAATAAAATAAAATAAAATAAAATAATAGGCTATGGTGTTACCGTCTGCCTGATTGGCTATTTAAACTGAAGTGTTTATGTGATTTTTTTTTTAAATACATAATATAAATCAGAGGTATTTTTCGGGGTTTAATTAATATAACTAAAAACAATATAAATATATAAAAACAAAAATTTTGATGTTAAACTATAGTTTTACATTTTAATATTGAAATTTAATTAATGTTTAAAGATAATTTGACCTTTGAGCGAAAAAGAAATTAAGGTATATAAAATTAATAGGACTTATAGTTCAGTCAAAACAAAGATAAGATACATACGTATTATTAAGTGTACATTAGGGTGATTCATTTCCGCAAAAATTTTTTTTTTCTCGGTGCTCAAGCAAAATATTAATTTACTTATAGAAAAAAAAATTCTCACCAAGGTAGAGCTCTTAATATCAATTTTAAGTACTTGCAATTTAAAATTGAAGTTTTCCCATATAAAATGCATGTAAAAAAAATGCTTTTTTTTTCAAAGTTCTAATGCTCATGCACCTTTTACAATATTGTCAACCGGTTAATGGACCTTATAGGGAATTTTACGCTCTTTAAAATTGCTTTAATGTTTTTTTTGTGTAACTCGCACTGGTTCGCCAGTAGGAGTCATCAAAGTGTAATTTTTTGAATGAATAGCTTTTTTTTCCAATTTTTTTGAGCAATTCGCAAAAAGTAGGGAGAAAAAAAGGGCTGATTCGTAAAAAATAGTCCTTTGACCAGTATTTATTCAATTTACAGCCATTTTTATGCCTCAAAACTTAAGAAATTGATAAATACTAATCAATCATGCTATTTAAATTGAACTTTTTTATTGATTACTAATGTATTTCTCTATAGCAACAACTTTTTTAGAATTATTATGATTTCTGGCTTATGACAAATATAAAAAGAACACATTAATTTAAAAAGAAACAACAAAACTTTAATCAAAACAAACAGAAGGTTACATTATTAGGTAATATATTGCAAAGTTAGTAAACATCTCAATAGTCATAAAAAACAAGTTGATAAATATTAAATAATTACGATTTTTATATAAAGCAGATTAAGATTTTAGAGCTGAGTGGAGCTTTTTGGCACACGTTGGAAATTCTTTTCTGCACTGTTCAACTTCAAAATTGAATAAACTTTATCTATATTCTTCAATGTGTTAATTGATGTGTTATTTTTATATTTATTATAAGTCAGAAATAATAATAATTCTAAAAAAGTTGTTGCTATAGAGAAATACATTAGTAATCAATAAAAAAGTTCAATTTAAATAGCATGATTGATTAGTATTTATCAATTTCTTAAGTTTTGAGGCATAAAAATGGCTGTAAATTGAATAAATACTGGTCAAAGGACTATTTTTTACGAATCAGCCCTTTTTTTCTCCCTACTTTTTGCGAATTGCTCAAAAAAATTGGAAAAGCTATTCATTCAAAAAATTACACTTTGATGACTCCTACTGGCGAACCAGTGCGAGTTACACAAAAAAACATAAAAGCAATTTTAAAGAGCGTAAAATTCCCTATAAGGTCCATTAAACCGGTTGACAATATTGTAAAAGGTGCGTGAGCATTAGAACTTTGAAAAAAAAAGCATTTTTTTACATGCATTTTATATGGGAAAACTTCAATTTTAAATTGCAAGTACTTAAAATTGATATTAAGAGCTCTACCTTGGTGAGAATTTTTTTTTCTATAAGTAAATTAATATTTTGCTTGAGCACCGAGAAAAAAAAATTTTTTTGCGGAAATGAATCACCCTAGTGTACATGGGCTTTGAGTTTAGCGAAAACGGAATAAGAGTAATTATAGAAAATAAGTAGGACTTTTAGTTTAGTAAAAACAAATAAAGATACATATTATAGGTATTATTATACATGTTAATAGAATTTAAAATCTCATTTGATAGAGTACAGTTATACTTGTTGGCTTTTAGTTTAGCTAAAACAAAAAAGAAAACATTTTCATAAGTGTGATAAATCATAACTTTGAAACATGACATACTATTGTAATAATTTACTTATTTTTAAATTTAAATGTATTCCGACATTATCAGGTTTCTACATATATTCTGATCATAGAGGAAATATATTATCTAGAGTCCCGACTGGTACCCGTCCTACCTGAAACACCCTCAAATTTTATTCGAGGTGAACTCTCTCAAATTCGCTATCGGTGAATACATGTGAGTGGGAAAAAAAACAAAATGAAGGATTGGGCTAAAATAGAAACTTATGGAATTTTTGTGACCTGTCAAAAATGACAATCAATTTTGCAAAACAAAACAATGAATTTCGGATTTGAAGAGTAAGTTTTTGTTAATTGTTTTGATATTTAATATAATTTGATATTTTTCAGACCAAAAACCTTTATAATGAAAAGAGTAAATACAAGTTCACTTCATTGAATAAAAAGTAGGTCAAATTGCAGTGAAGGAGGTGTAACAATGATCGATTTTTTGTATAGCCTGTGTTTTCATTTCAGATGATGCCTATTACATACCATAAGGCAAAAAGCAACTTCCCTCAAGAAATCTGGAAGACGAAGCAAACAAGGCGCTGATTTACAGGTAAGTTTTTTTATATTATATTTCTCTTAACAAAATAATGTCAACGTTTTTAACGACAGACTCTGGCCATTGTGTGTTAATTTTTGTTGGAAGCGCAAGAACACTTCTAAACAATTTGTGTGGATTGTGGACTTAAGGTGCATCTCTCTGTCCAGTACTCAATTGCTGCTGTATCATGTTTGGTGATATCTGCTCCATCTCAGAAGCTGCTGCAGGCGTTGACGGTGGAGGTGTCACCATCTCTACCAAAAGTCAAATGCTTTCAATGGAACAAACTGCAGCAACACCAACAAGTCAATGATGCAAGTAGGCATTTTAACATTCAGTGTAGCCGACCCCTAACTCCTTCTAGCAGCTGAGGTTTGGTGCTGGAACGACTCAACAGCAGTAACAGCAACTGCAGAGTAAGCAGGCAATTCAGGTTAGTTAATTAACTTGTGAGTGATCCAAACAGAAATATTTTAAATTTTGATTCTTTAGGGCTTCCAACATGCTCGACCTATTCATCAGCTGCCAGGAAATATAATGCAAGCCGCTAAAAAAAAACGACTTTTGCAGTGGCAATAAAAGCAACATCTTCTGGTTCCACAAAGTACAACAACGAGCGGAGACCAGTTGTGTAAGTGCGAATCGAAACATTTATATCATGATCAATTCGCTTAACCTTCGTCTTTTAGGTCTAAATCCAGGCTTATAGTGCCAAATGTCTCACTATCTCGCCTACAGGGACACTTAGGTGGTTGAAGCAGCGGCTACTGCTGCCGCTGAGGCTGACACATACGACATAGAAGAGGGCCGAACCGAATATCGGTTTAGAAGCAACTTGTTGGGACAATATAGAACCTCATAAATGACGGGAATCGGAAATCATTGGTAAGGCTTCTTAAAAAATAAATTATAAATGAATTGAATAAAAAACAATCTATTATCAGTTTTGCATGTACTATTATAGAATTTCCTGCAATTTTTGTAAACTTAAAGACTGACAAAATAAAAGCTGAATTCCATGAATTCATACTGCCTATTGTATCACCGAAGCTAAGTGCATTTTGCTTAGAATTAACTGGAATGGACACAGGAATGCACCTATAAACTGCTCAAATGATGTTCCAAGAGTTGCTACGCAAAGAGTAGCGAGCCGGCAACCTTCACCTGGTGAAAATGTTTGATTGGGATTTTGGAATTTGCCTCGTAAAAGAAAGTCAACTGAAACGACTTAAAAAGCCACCCATTTTCAATCAATGTATTGAATTACGAGCCCTATTCCAGAAGTGGTATAATTATAACACATCAATTTTTAACAATTTCATTGAGGGCTTACTGACCAGAAGGCTCATGATGGCAAGACTGCTTCAAAGTATGTAAGTTTTACATATACCATACAACTTGAAAGCACTAATTGACGTGTTTTTTTTCAGCAGGAAATCAAAACGAAGCTTGGATGTCGATTTTACTCTGCCGTTCACTTGATTCAACGATATGCTTAGAATCTCATCCATGATTAGTCAAGATTCGTCGTGGCGTAGCTAGTTTTTAAATAAAGTTGTAATTTTTTCAAAACTGTATGTAATTTGGTATAATTTTTGTTTTTTAAATTGAATGCCATTATTTATAGATTATAGGTTTTGAAATGTATCTCAGTTTTTAAATAATTAAAAAAAATATTGAATGTACTTTTTTCCAAGAAAAACACTTCTTTTTGGTTTTACTAAACTTGATCTGCTCAGGTCAATAATTTTTTATTAAGTAGATTTTATCTTGTTTTAATTGAGGCATATGTTAAAAACAACAAAATTGAAAAATTAAATATTTGTAATCCTTATTCTTCTTATGTTATGGTTCATCACGTCAACAGCATTATTTAGAAATTCAGTATCTTCATCATAGAGGAAATATATTATCTAGAGTCCCGACTTAATGGGTTTGCTCTCTTTCGGCCTACAAGCTAAATTGAAAGGATTTTGTCCATAAGGATAAGCATGTGTTAGTTGTCCCGTGCATTTCTTATGAGAAAAAGCCATTATGAATGTAGTTGGTATGGAATTTTGTGCCCATATTGCTCAACCGCGGGGGAAAAACTATGAGGTGAACTGAGCCGTTGAAAAAAGAGATCCGTTGAATTCAAAAATTGAAAAATTAATGCAATAATTTAAGAAAAATTAGTGTTATGGTTCCTTTTCAGTGAAAACTGTACTAAAAATAATATTTGACTGCTTTTGGCAAACAAATTCTATGATTTTTATGAAAATTTTTGATAAAAACAGAAAAAATCATGCAGAAAGTATAGGCGCACCATAGAACTACAATGCGAACGTGGCCTAATTTGAGTTTAACCCAGTTTTGACAGATTAACAGCAAGGTGAGTATTTTGACAGTTCTACGAAAATGTAAACAAAACAAAATTAATTCCCAGCAATGCAAATGAAGGTAAAACAATTTATATACAAAATATTAATTTATTGAAATAAAAATATATAATAAATTTGCACCTAATTTAATCCTCAGATAAAGAAGAAACCAAGGAGAATGTTGCAACAGGAAAAGTGGAATCTCCCGAGAAGGAAGCCAGCAACGCCGACGTATTTATTCTGGAGCGAAGAGGTACAAATTAAAGGTGTGTTCATTACGTTAATCTTAAACTCAAATTATATGAATATTATTTTATTTTTTTAGTTAAAATTACATCGCTCTAATCCGATGGATTCTTATGTCCTCATTTTTAATCAAATATCGTCTGGCTATCTGCTATCGTGAGCTGAATGACTCCAATTTGGCTATTTCGACATTGCAATCGATTCCGAGTAAGTCTAGACTTTCAAAGATAAACATGCTTCTAGCAAAGATACAACATCGACAATCAAGAAATCCATTGGAGGCTATTGCCTCTTACAAAGATGTACTGCGTGCCAATGGCCATGTAGGCTATAAGTTCACTCTTGGAAGTCGGCGTCGATGGAATTGAAGTCAATTCGTTGGTAGTGAATGGGAAGCAAGCAAGTTGAATCAATTGCAGCGTTTGATAGCAGTAGCACATTCATGTCATGTGTCACCATCTGTGCAATGCAAAGCACTTCTTTCAGCCAACTACCGATAGGCGAAAGATTGCAGTGTATGCAAGCCCTTCCTCATGATGTGAACAATCGTTGATTTAATCTACAGTCAGTTTTTCAAGACAGTACCTACCGCCGAGGATTGGCCAATTGATCTGTTTCACTATGTTCTCAAGTATGATGAGGTACCTAATGCTTGTGGCTACCGATACAATTTTGCAGAAATTCACAGTTGAATATCTGCCTTGTACATGTTTTGGCGAACTCTGTGATGTACATAGGTGGTGAAGATATTTTTATAAATAATAAAATAAGAACTATCTTAACTTTTTTCTCTTTCTAATTTAAATTGTAGGTCTCTGGAATTCAATTGAAATACCTTCCTTCATTCATGATAAATATATTGCTTTCGATGCCGTCAACAACAATACAAACCGACTCCAGAATTACTCTATCAATTAAGGTTTTTGAGATTTTATTTTTGTAATTCGAAATCATTTATCTACATACATACATACATATAAATCTTTTTGAAGCTATCAATTTCATGAAATAGTTTTTTTTTTTTCAAAAAAATGTGTGATGGTTATTCAAACCCACAATATCTTCCTTCAATGTTTTCAATTTTTTACTATTTCCTATAACGAATTTGTAGTCTTAAGATTATAACATCAAGTTCTTGTAATATATTGAAAAAAATACAAAAATAATGTTCAAAAATTAAAAGAACTATTTAAAACCAAAAAAGTTTTTTGTTCAAAACTTCAGGTAAAGTCAAATGAAGCAAAATGATTTAAACTGTAGTAAAAGCAAAGACATGTATGTATCTTGCAATTTAAAGTTAAGAGATACGTCATGTTTTACCGGTTTTGGTTGTCTTTAAAATTTTCAAAGAGGTATATTTTAAAAACCTGATGTAGTAGATAAATTTAAAGTTGAGATTCGAGGTCAGGATATCTTAATCCTCTCAAAAAGTATTTTTTGTTTGGGTGACAAAAAAAAAGTATAATTTTGTCGACCAGTGTTATCAGACTCAACGGAATTTAAACTTCGCACTCTGAGGCAAAATTGAAAGAACGAATTTCTGACCAATGCTGTTGACCACATGAAATCACAACGTACGTGTTTTTCTTGGAAAAAGTACATTTAATATTTTTTTATTTACTCAAAAACTAAGAAGTTGTATTTTAAGATCCAGTTTTTGTTTTTTAAATGAAAATACATTAATAGCTTTAAATCTAAAACAAAATTATACTAAATTACATACAATTTTGAAAAAAAAAAAATACAACTTTATTTAAAAACTAGCTGCGCCACGAACTTTGACTATTAATGGATGAGATTTAAAGAGTCAAATCGGCTTCGAATTATCTTGCAGGATTTGTTGCAATACCGCTTCGTTTTGATTTGTTGCTGAAAAAAAAAAACAATTAGTGCTTTCAAAGTTTGTGGTTTATGTTACTTACTTTGAAGTGGTCTTGGCATTATGAGTTTTCTGGTCAATGAACGTGCAATGAAATTGTAGCAAATTGATTGGTTTTGAATTGTACCATTCCCGGAATAGTGCTCGTAAGTCGATCCTTTGATTAAAAATTTGTGGCAAGTCGTTTGTGACATTCTTATGCGAGGCAAATTCCAAAATCCTAATCGGACCATGTCACAAGTGCACAATTTCCGATTGTATTATTTTTGGACATCTTCGGCAGGTGAAGGTTGCGGGTTCCAAATTCTTGGAACATCATTAGAGTAGTTTGTAGGGGTATTCCTGTGTCGACGGTCTTCTATGTGAGTCCAGTTAGTTGTGTTCAGAATGCACTTAGTTTTGGTGATTCAATAGGCATTATGTATTCATGGAATTCAGATTTTATTTTTCCAGTCTATAAGTTTACCAACATTTCTGGAAATATTAAAATAGTACATACGAAAATGATGAGATTTTCAATATTCAGAAGACTTACTTCCGTCTTCCGATTCCCGTCATTTAGAAGGTGTTCTCACAGCAGGTTGCTTCGAAGTCGACTTTCAGTTCCTCATCTACTTGGTAGATATGTGTCGGCGTAAGCGGCCGCAGTAGCCGCTGTCTCGGTCAGTTCAGCGTCCCCGCTATCATTTTGTGAGACAGTTGCACTCTATGAAACCAGAAAATGTTGCTTTAATTGCAGCTGCAAATCGTTTTTTTTGGTCGGCTTGCAGCATCATATTTCTAGGCGGCTGATGAATAGGCGGAGGACCTTTTTGGAAATACTAAAGAACAATAGAATTTAAAATATCCATTACATTACTCGTAAGTAAATGAATTAATCAACCTGATTTGCCTGCATAGGTACTCAGCCGTTGCTGATGCTGCTGTTTAGTCGTTCTAAAACTAGGCGGTCGACTATTAATGTCGAAGCTTTCACTTGTTAAATTGACTTGAATCTCACAAAGTAACACAAAGTCGATGGCATAGCTCAGGATGTTCGCTTATTTGGAATTGAATTCGTAGCTTTGATGGGGTTGTTGCTGCTGGTGTTGTTGCATTACAAGCATCTGACTATTTGCAGCGACGGTGACACCTCCGCCGTCAACACCTGCGGCAGCTATGGCCGTTGAGATGTACACACAAATACAATGGGCAGCGTCTATCGTTAAAAACATTGATATTATTTCGTTAAGAGAAATATAATATAAAAAACTTACCTGTAAATAAGTATACTTTGTCTTCCAGATTTCTTGATGGAAGTTGCTTTCTGCATTATGGTATGGTATGTAATGGGCAGCATCTAAAATGGAAACAAAGAGTATAAAATAAATCGATTATTGTTGCACCTCCTTCGCTGCAATTTGACTTACTTTTTATTCAATGAAGTGAACTTATATATTATACTCTTTTCATTATAAAGGTTTTTGGTCTGAAAAATATCAAATTATATTAAATATCAAAGCAATTAACAAAAACTTACTCTTAAAATCCGAAACCCATTGTTTTGTTTTGCAAAATTGATTGTCATTTTTGACAGGTCACAAAAATTCCATAAGTTTCTATTTTAGCCCAAACCCCATTTTTTTTTTTTTTTCCCCACTCACATGTATTCACCGATAGCGAATTTGAGAGAGTTCACCTCGAATTTGAGAGAGTTCACCTCGAATAAAATTTGAGGGTGTTTCAGGTAGGACGGGTACCGGTCGGGACTCTAGATAATATATTTCCTCTATGATCTTCATCTTGCATCGGAGTAAAAGCAACGTATCCCCCTTAGCCTTAAATAGCAAGATGATTTTGCAAAGTACATATATGTATTTACCTTTTAGCTACAGCTTTAATCATTTTAGTATTTCACTTAATTTTCGTAATTTTTCATTAGTTGTGAGAAGATTCATGCCTCCATTTGACTCTACCTGAAATTTTGAAAAATTTCAAACGGAATATTGAAGAAAAATGATGCAGATTTGGAAAATCATCACAAGTTTTTTTGAAAAAAATCTACTCCATGAATTGATAACCTCGAAAAGCCTTATATGTGTATTATGTCACTAATTATAAGGTTGAGTGCCGAAAAAAAAAATTAAAAACATAATATTATTAATTCCATTTTATTTTACAAAAAATAAACATTACAAACCAAGGAATCTAAATATTTGATGATTAAAATAATTCCTTATCACTAAAAAAGAATACAGTATTATAGCTAAGGACTTATAATAAATGTAAAATTAAATGTCCATAAGGATCTAAATCATCGTAGATTTGTAGTGATCCTCGGGCAAAGCGCTCTGAAGGTGGAATTAGACCGATTGGTTCATGATAATTATGATGTCTTGGATATTTTGGAACAACCTTTAAATGAATATTTATCAATTAATATTAATTTTGGATTTTAAATAAACTTACTTCTGATGGTGTAGCTCTGTCCTTCATATAGTAGTTGTGTTGCTCAAAATCGTCTGGGGAAAGCCATTGGAATTTTCAGCATTTTCCTTCTTCTTGGCATCTCCGAAATCAATTTTAGCCTGTTCCTCTTCTCTTTAATTTTTTTTACTTCTTAATAAACTCATCTCAGGTCTTCGTAGCTCATGTTAATAGTACAGCCTTTGCTATGATCATCTAGGCTTCAACCATCACTGTTCACACTAGAGTTCCTTTAAATTTGTGATTTTCGTCTGGCAGGTAAAATATATTAATTGCGAGATACTGCGGCCTGCATCTGAGCACCACTCCCTTCACTGCTCTATCTAGATGAAGCAGGTTTGCTGGGCTACTTTTTCTGTTTGGGGTTTCAAGCTTCTTCAACTTGCAAATGCAAATCTTAAAATCATCAAGAATTCAGTAAAAGACATTGTATATCATCATCATTATTCATCATCATCATTTTATTTCCAACCTCAGGTCTTAGAAAATAAACTACTTAGCATGAGCTTGAGTCTTCCTCATTTGAGTGAGGATGTTGGAAAGTTCTTCACGCTTCCTCTTGGCGCGAATGTGTGTTCCCAATCGTCGCTTCAAGAATTTCAAAGCACGCTTGTCCTTGGACACCTTCAACAATTCCATGGTTCTCTTCTCATAAGGAGCATGGCCAACCACTTCCCTCACGAGATCCCTCATGAAACGGGTGTGACGTGTTTGGATCTGCAATAAAACAAAAACATACAATTTTTAGATACGCAATCGAGCATAGTTCCGAGCATATATCGTGCTCAATATATGTAAATGATATTTTCTCAGAGCCAGTTAGTAACCAGGGCCCATAGTTCTGTCAGAAGGCTTAAACTAACCAAAAGAATATTGGAGAGCAGCCAAGACAAAAACTGTAATGGTTGTCTGTGAATGGTTTATGTCTCATCATTGGAAAAATTCACTTTCGGGGTTTTTATTTTTAAGTTATTGTTGAAATTAATTTTGTTATTACTTACGTTCTTTAGGCGAGAACCACGAAGACCATTGACTTTCTTGTCACCGGTGTATTTAACATTCTTTATTTTGGTAGTTTTATGTCCCCGGTTGAGACCAATACAAAGTTCGTACGCTATTGTGCTAAAAGAAATAACAAAAATATCCATTAAAAACTGTTTTACAATATTAAAAGAATTTGTTTTACAACTTTAATAAAATGAAGCATTGAAATGTCCATCAGATTGCATCAGATATAAACGAAATTGAAATAATTTGGTTACTTCACAAAATGAAAATCTGCATCAATTATATTTTAGAAAAATATCCATAACATTTTTTTTTGTTTTGTTTTCATTTTCGCTGTCAAAAAACTAACCTCGTTGTTAATCTGTCAAAACTGGGAACCAACTCCAATTGGACCACGTTCGCATTGCAGTTCTATGGTGCGCCTATACTTTCTTCATGATTTGTTCTGTTTTTATCAAAAATTTTAATAAAAATCATAGAATTTGTAAGCAGACAAATATTAGTTTTAGCACAGTTTACACTGAAAAGGAACCATAAAATGAATTTTTCTTAAATTATTGCATTCATTTTTCAATTTTTGAATTCAACGGATCACTTTTTTGAACGGCTGAGTTCACCTCATATTTTTTTCCCCGCGGTTGAGCAATATGGGCACAAAATTCCATACCAACTACATTCATAATGGCTTTTTCCCATAAGAAATGCACGGGACAACTAACACATGCTTATCCTTATGGACAAAATCCTCTCAATTTAGCTTGTAGGCCGAAAGAGAGCAAACCCATTAAGTCGGGACTCTAGATAATATATTTCCTCTATGATTCTGATGCTGCTTCGAGGTAATGGTATAGGTTAAGCCAGTTTTCACCGTTTAGTACGTTTTTTGTTTGTTCCAATGACAAAGTTGTTTTTCCAAGACATCGGATTCTAATTTCTTTATAGACAGGGCAAATTGATAAAAAGTGAAAGCAATCTTCTTTTGAATTAAGGTTACATAGAGTGCACCGTTAGGTTAGGTTAGGTTAAAGTGGCTGTTGGTTTGGGACGTCCAACACACTTAGACCAAAGTATGGTCCGTTGTGATACCACATGGATCAGTTAATCAGCTTAACTCGTTGAACCAATTGGAGCTTCGAATGAAGCGTAGGAGACAAGTAATGTCTGAATTTTTTAGATCACTGGTATCGTTAAAGTAGTAGTCTCCAAGATGGATTCTACGTCTTTGTGATAAGGCAGGGCATGTGCACAGAAGATGAGAGATTGTCTCCTCTTCTTCTTCGTCCATGCAACTCCTACAAAAATCATTTGCAGGGGCTCCAAGTCGAATAGCATGTCTTCCTATTAAGCAGTGCCCAGTCAGGACACCTATAACGTAGCTAATGTGCAATCTACTCAGAGAGATTAATTGTTTTGAGCGCTTGGCGCTAAGATTAGGCCAAATTCGTTTAGTCGCTACACAGGTGGTGGTGTTATTCCACCTGAAGTTTGTTTTCTCTATGGTATCTTGCTTTAGCATGAGTTTACATGTAGCTAAGGGGATACCTATGCTAGCATTGTGAGCCAGCAGAGGTAAAGTTGTTCCGCTTTTTGCAAGTTCGTCAGCTTTGCAATTTCCTGGAATGTCTCTATGGCCCGGCACCCAGAAAAGGTGAATGTTGAACTGTGTAGCCATCTCCGTAAGAGATGATCGACAATTAAGGGCTGTTAGTGAATTTGTAGAGACAGAGTCTAAGGATTTTAACGCAGCTTGGCTATCCGAGAAGATGCGTATATCATTTGTTGATATTACGTTTTCTCTAAGCCAGGATAGGACTTCTTTTATAGCCAGGATTTCAGCTTGGAACACGCTACAATGATCGGGTAGACGAAAGGAGAGACTTAAGTTAAGTCTATCTGAGTATACGCCACCACCAACCCCATCCTCCGTTTTTGATCCGTCTGTGTAAAAGTTTATAGGACCATCGTCCAAAAATGATGTATTCTCCCAAGAAGACCTGGGAGGTATAGTCACTTTGAAGCTATAGTTGTTGAACTGAGGATGGGGTATGGTGTAGTCAATATTACTATTTATAGTTCTGAACGAGTTCAAAATAGTGGTGTGGCCAATTCCATTATTGATCCACAGAGAGGAGGCCTGAAGCCGTATGGCAGTATTAGCGGCCGTTTGCTTGCTGAAAAAGTCCAGCGGTATTAGATGGAACAGAACATCTAGTGAAGCGGAGGGGGTGGAGCGAAGTGCTCCTCCCATACACAGGCAGGCTGTTCGTTGGACTTTGCTGAGTTTATCGCGATTTGTCGCTGTATCTAGCGCCGTCCACCATACCACTATTCCATGAGTAAGGATCGGTCTTATGACCGAGATGTATAGCCAGTGCGTAATTCGGGGCTGTAGGCCCCATTTATTACCAATGGCCTTTTTACAGGAGAACAGGGCTACTGTGGCTTTGTTTATTCTCTCTTGAATATTAGGTTTCCAACTTAATTTCTTATCTAAAATGAGACCCAAGTATTTTGCTTGATCAGAGAATTTAAGTGGTACACCGTTTATGAGGGGAGGGTCAATGTGTGGGACTTTGTATTTCCTTGTGAAGAGGACAAGGTCGGTTTTTTGAGGGTTAACACCTAGTCCACACCGATTAGTCCATCTGGTGAGCTTATTTAAAGCGTTTTGTAAGAGTTCTTTTAGTATATTGGGATGTTTACCCGTTATTGCAATAGCAACATCGTCCGCATAGGCAAACACTCTGTATCCCTCTCTTTCTAGAGTAGTTAGTAATTCATTTATTACTAAATTCCAGAGGAGAGGGGATAGGACACCACCTTGTGGCGTACCTCTGCTGACACCCCTTTGTGTAGTAAAATCGCCCATTTTTGAATTGATAATCCTGCTTATCAGCATCTGATTGATCAATTCGCTGATCGACTTATCTACCTTCAGAGATGTCAATACACGTGCAATTGCAGATGTGTCGACATTGTTAAATGCACCTTCTATGTCTAAGAAGGCAACTAAGGTGTACTCTTTATGATGGAGGGAATATTCGATTGTACGTACTATACTGTGTAGAGCCGTTTCAACTGATTTCCCTTTGTTGTAGGCATGTTGAGCCTTTGAAAGGAGGGACTTATCAATACTTTCCCTTAAGTAAATATCGATCAAACGCTCAAAAGTTTTGAGAAGGAATGATGATAAGCTGATGGGTCTTAAGTCTTTAGGGTTAACGTGACTGGATTTTCCAGCTTTTGGAATAAAGACAACTTTAACTTGTCTCCAAGACATCGGGATGTATGCCAAATTAAGGCAACCCTTGAAGATGTTTTCTAGGATGGGTATTAGAAAACTTGCATTTTCTTGCAGTTCGGCTGGAATTACACCATCCGGACCAGCAGATTTGTATGGTTTAAAGCTGTTAATAGCCCATTTGAGTTTTTCCCTAGTGACTAGACCTTGTGGGGGTTGTAGAGTATTGTCACCATTGTTAAATGCAATATTATTAATAATATTAGAGCTACCAGGAAAGTGGACGTCTAGTAGCAAGTTGAGCGATTCTTCGCTTGAATTGGTCCAGAGGCCAGAGGCGTTTTTCAAGCAGCTTGGCATGATTGGATTTTTGGAGAGGATTTTGCGCAGCCTGGATGCTTCGGAGCAATCTTCCACGTTGTTACAGAAGTTTCTCCAAGACGATCGTTTGGTTTTCCTCAGTTCTTTTTTATAAATCTTCAGTGATTCTTTATATGAGTCCCAGTCAGACATGTCTCTAGAAGCTTTGGCTCTGTTAAAGAGTTTTCTGCATTCTTTTCGAAGTGGATCCAGCCCTGAGTTCCACCAGTGTGGCTTCTTTTTACCTCTTACTTGTATAAGAGGGCATGCAGTATCTAGAGCTTTGTTTAGGGCTAATGTTAGATTATTGACTTTGTCGTCAAGATCTTCGATGTTGGAGGGAGTATTAAAAAGTTCAGGTTTTATTAAACTATTTAACGTTCTCTTATATTTTGGCCAATTTGTTCTTTTCAGATTTCGAAAGATCGGTTGGCAAGGTGGTTCATTTATAAAGTCAAACTGGATGTATCTATGATCAGAAAAGGAATGATCTTTAGATACCTTCCAGTTTAAAATATTATTATTAATGAATTCGGAGACAAGAGTTATATCTAAAACTTCTTGTCGATTTTTAGTAATAAAGGTTGGCTCATTACCAACGTTACTTACGAGTAGGTTAGTGTTAAGAATATAGTCGAAAAGAGACTCACCTCTGTCGTTTATATCCGTGCTACCCCATACTGTATGGTGGGCGTTAGCGTCACTACCGATGATGAGGCCGATGTTGAGCCTTTGTGATTCAGCTATCAGTCTCTCCAGAGTATCTCCCGGGAGAGGGCCAAGATGGTCGTGGCCAAGATACGCCGACGCCAGCCAGAATGTTCCTCTGGCTGTTTCCAGACTTGCGGCGGTGGTATCTCGATCGCTGAAATTAGGGAGTAAATATACATTTAGGCTGCGTTTTACTAATATGCAAGATCTGGGTTCATCCTCACCTGATGCATACAGCACGCAGTATTTGGGAGTCCTGATTCCTCGAACAATGGATTTAACAATCCAGGGTTCTTGAATCAGGACGATATCTTCATCGCTGCTGGATAAGCGAAGAAGAAGGGAGGCCGAAGCCTTTATGGAGTGTTGGAGGTTAATCTGGAGTAACCGCAGCATTTTCGCTACTGTTCTCCCGATCAGCCTCCAACACAGTTATGTCGGAGTCATCCATATCAGAGGACGATTCTAACAGAATGTCCTCATCTCCGCTTTCGTAGACCTCGGCCTCCATTGCGGAAAAACCTTGGTCGGTGTTTGGTGCTTCCACTGCTACTGGGGGTACCTGAGATGCATCGTCTTCCAATGAAGGAAGTGTGACCGATGCGCCAGGCACCTCAGTAACCGTTTCCGCTTGTGTGGGTGGGGGAGGGGGAAGGGTTTGTGCCTCGGCCCCATCTTTTTTGTAGACCCTTAGCGTAATTTCATCAAACCCAAACCTAATCACACCTTTTGATTGCGCCAGAGGAGAAAGGGACTCTGCATTGATGATCACAATTGCACCTTTATAGGGTCCCTTTGCGTCCTCTAGTTTCGCAACCTTCCAGTTGTGAGTAGGAAGGGTTGGATTGGAGAGCCGGATTACCTTGAGAACGTGGTCAGCTTCCTTGAATATGGCCGGAACCGTGATGCGAGCTCTTGGTCTGCAAGGAATGTCTTCCTTTGCTACAACCTCGAGCTTAGCACCAGGCCAGACCTCTCCAAGTCGGCTGACCGCCAGCGTCAGTAGGTCGCACGACCTCTGATCATCACAGACCATCAACTTGATGTGTCCCTGATGCCAGCCGCCATCTTTTGTGATGGGCGGTGGTCCCGGATTGTCAGACATAATGTCTATAAAACTGAAGGCCAGCTGACCTTTGGCCAATGTCCAGTTTTCGGCAGAGATCGTGCCATCTACATCATTTCTGTCGATGATCGCGACTACCATTTTATCCTTCAGAACGTCACTGAAGGACATTTTTGCCTTGCGAGGGTCGATTGAAGTGCTGATGTTTAGCACCTTGGGGCGTTTGGGTAGTGGAACACTACCTTCCATGGACCTTTGTCGCTTCGACGTTGAGTCTTGGCTGGTCTTTATATTGTTTTTGGCCAGGAAATTCTGGGCCCAAGCTATCTTAGCGTCATGCTGAGAGTTTCCTCCAGCGCCTAGTTTTTCACCAAACGTCTGGAGAATCCTCTCAGCATTACGCAAGTCCCTGTAGTAGGCCTTGGAGGGTCTAAGCTTACGCCCATCTCCCCCAGGACCTTCTTTAGGAGCCTTTGCTTTGGAGGTAGAAGGACCTGGCATCACAGCCCTGCTACCTCCGACTCGAGGTGTTGACGATTTGAGAGGTTTACTCTCAGTGGTAGTAGAGGAGCCGTTCTTCACAACTGCCTCACTACAGGAAGAAGGTAATTTTACCGGATTATCCGATGTTCCACTGGCGACAACAGGGCTATGAGTGTCCACAGCCATGTCAGCACCAGTGGAAGAGGGATGAACAGCAGACAACTTTGCCGTCGTACTGCTGGCCGGTACAGCAGACAACTTTGCCGTCGTACTGCTGGCCGATATTGTTTTTTGGTTTTGTTTTGTTTGTTTTGTTTGTTTTGTTTTATTCATTTGAAATCCCACGAGTAGCGGATAAGGGGTGGTCCATCTGTACAGAGATCCGTGTATACAGATAAGGCTGGTTAATCCGGAGGTCGCCAGGTATCCGGATACTCCGTTCACGACTGAGCTAGTTTTTTAATTGGGCCCTCAGCCTGGCTGATCATCGGCACGGGTCGTATAACACCTTAGATCCAGCCCAATTGGGAAGTTTAAGGGAAGGATATGTTTTGAGAAAGGAGAGACGAACAGCAATTAAGCCATAAGCGTCCCAGGAAGGAAACTAGGCATGACAGACAGTTATACACCATACAGTCAGGGGGTGAGGAGACATCAGCCAGCATAATAGCACAGATCTGACGGAGGAGGGGGTAAAGGATTGGGAAGGGGAGGGGCGAGCGACCTTTGGTTTCAGGACTCTTCTGGAGAAATAATTCCCGAGAATCATTGACCTTACTCAGCTTCTACAACTCGACAAGTTCGACGCTCAGGTAGAAGAGTGCACCGTGTATCTGAGGAATTTCTGTAAGGTGATCCACTCAAATTTAGAGCCCTGCAAATAAAGGATATCGCACGCACGCTATATTTGTCATTGAAATAATTTTCTACGAAGTCATGGGTAAGTTCTGAGTACAGTATTCTATTGGTTGATGAGATTGATCTTTGTAAACTATCATTACGTTGAAATATGTCTATCTCTTCTAACAATCTATAAAGTTGACTTTTTAATAGATCAAGATTATCACATTGAATTGTAAGCTCTACACCACATACTTGCGCCCAAGTACGCCATTTCTTTATCCACTCTACTTGCTTTTGAAAAATGTATCTAACAAGCATATTTGGTATTCTTTTAGGTGTGTAAGTGAGAGTTTTTAAGATGTAGTCAAAATGAAGTTTTAGTGTATGCACGAAAAGAGTTGGAAGCCCGGTTTCAAGGGTAAGGACGTAGTTTGGTGTGTTTGACGGCAGATAAAATAGTTTTTTTTAGAAAAAAGCGTTGCAGTTTTTCAACTTCTTCGTATGCAATATACCCCCATGTCTGACAGCTGTAGCACATGGTCAGCGCATAATAGCTTCGAATACTTTATATTTAGCTGATGTTGGGATTTCAGCACGGGATATAACTTTTTTCCAAGAAACGTTGATCATTGTTTTTGCTGATACCAATTTTTTCTCTAGATGTGATGACATATTCATGTTAAGGTAAAAAAGAATGCCAAGATATTTATATTCAGTAACTATTTCGATTATTTGACCACCAAAATGCCATTTTTCAGTTTTTTCAAGCTTCGTTTGCCTGTTTTTCACAATCATTATTTTTGATTTTTCGAGGTTAACATAGTTAAATTCCATGTCTTACAAAATTCTGAGAGTCTGTTAATCGTGAGTTGTAAGCTTTGAGGGGATTCTGCCAGCAGGAGTATGTCGTCAGCATAAAGGAGAACTTTTATGACTAGGTCATCTATTTGCACACCAGCTGGTAGTTGCATAGAAATGTCATCTATGAAGATTGCGAACAATACTGCGCTTAACAGACATCCTTATTTAACTCCAGATTTTGTCTCGGACCAATCGGACGTACTCTTTCCATTCCACACACATTAACGCGTGTTTTTGTACATATTTCTTAAAATTCGAATAAGCTTAGTTGACAAACCTTTTTGAAACAGCTTGTAAAACAATGCATTACGATTTATCGAATCGAAAGCTGCCTTGAAATCAACGAAAAATATGTACAATTTTCTTTTTTCTCTCAAGAAGTATTGTGAAATTGACGTTAGTGTAAAAATATTGTCTATGGTTGAGTATCCCTTCCGAAAACCGGATTGGAACTCACTAAGTATCTCTTTTTGATCAAGCCACGCATTTATGCGTTCTAACAAAATAGACGTGAACATTTTAACTACCGAATTCATAAAAGATATGCCTCTGTAATTACAAGGCAAGTTTGCATCACCTTTTTTGAAAATAGGATAGACAATGAATCCCTGAAGCTTTGAGGTACATCTCCCGAATTGTAGATATAATTGAATATCTTCAACATTTTCGGTTGAAATTCATGAGGAGCATTTTTATAAAATTCGTTTGGAATTCTATCTATCTCTCGATCCAAGAAATCATTACAAATAAATGGCTCTGCATACAAAAAGCTACTGGGTTCTACCTGAGGATTCAGGAGGAGTTTAAAATAATTTGCAAGATCTTTAACATTAAGTCTTATCCCACAAATCATGCTTTGACCTTTTAGTTGGTTGATTTTGCACCAAAAATTTCTACCATTGCATGTAGTTGAGAGTCCTGCTGCTATTGACCGAAAAAATTGTTCTTTTTTTAATTTACACAGCTGTTTGTAGTTTTTATTGGCCACAGTGTACTTTCTGGTAAGTGTTTCATTTAAATTAGGTGAAGAATTTATTTCCCTTAGCAATGTAAATGATAAGTTTCTGGCTGTGCTACATTCGTTATGAAACCATCGCTGTTTGTAGTTGAGTGTTTTTGAATTTTGCTTATTAGGGTTTGCTTTTATAATACAGCTGTTTAAAAAAGATATTTTCCCTTCAGCATTCGCTGGGTTTGAAGTAGAAGGATATAAATTTTGTAAACTTTGTATTATTTTATTTTGGTATATTTCTATTCTACTTTCCTTCCATATTAATTTTGGCGGTAAGTTAAATGTATAAATGTCTTGATCTTCTACGGCGTCGATCAAAAACGAAACAACTAGTGGCATATGATCCGAAAATGTTTGTGAGTCAACTTTGAACGATTGAATAAGCTTCCTCCAACCTGGGGATACTGCACTATAGTCTACAACTGATTTACCTGGGCCCCCTATAAATGTGAATGCGCCTTGATAAAAAGGTCATTGATTTGACACATTTCCAAGAAAACGCGTCCATTTTTATTAGTAACTGTGTCCATAGAGGATCTTTTTTCTAAAATAGTCGATTCGGTCGTTAATGGTTCTGTAAGTACTGTTTTTATTTGTATTTTCAAAATTAGTAGTGTTCAGTAATACATTTAGGTACTTCCTCGAAGTTGTTATTCCAATTGTTACAGTTAATATATACTGGGAAAATGTGATAACTGATATTACAATAATTTATTTTGATATAAACAAATTCGTGAAGTTCTATATAACTGGCTTTTATGTTGGATTCTTTAAAGCCGAACAGAAAGCCCCCACTGGCTCTACCGAAATTAGCCGAACGAGTAGCAGAGCCCCAGTGTAACCTAAATTCGCTAAAATATTTGCTATAAATATCAAATGTTTCGTGTATAACAAATGTTTCGAAAAGAAAAAATATGTCATGTTTCTTGACAAATTCAAAAAAGTCTGAAAATAACAATTTATTGCCTATAACCCCGAAATGTTATAAGATAATATACTAATATTTTTAAGTTCATTTTCATTAATTTTTTGTTTTGCAAAAGTATTATTATTAGTATTATATTTAGTACTTGCATTATGGCAGACGGCAGCACTGTTTCATCTTCTTTGGTGGTTTTCATATTGACTACCAGATGGCATTGTTGATGTTGATGTGTTGACATAAGCAGCTGCAGATGCACTCGTACTCGAGGTTGATGACTTTGACATTGAAGACGTCTTATAATTATGTTTTGTTTTGATTTGTTGTATTTGCAGTTCCCCAAACATTTCCTGGAGTTTTTCTATCCCATCGCATCCACTGTCGCAAATAACTTCCTTCTTTTGTTGTCGTGAAGATTTTGTTGTTTACGTGAAGTTTTAAATCTCGTATTAACGGTTTTGCCGACGGGTGTTTTTTTTTGTTTTATTGCGTGTCTTATCCGTAGCATTTGTTGTTGTTTTTGCTGCTCCTCTTTTGTGTAATCCGGGTTGACAAAGACACCAGTACCTTTCAACTTGCTTGAATTTTTCAGCATTTTGGAGGTTATGTTCCTACTACTTGTCTCTACCAGTATAATCTTTTGATTTCCCTTGGACGGCAGTACGGAAATATCATCGGGAGATATATTATTCTGGCGTATGAGACAGTCTGCGTAGTGTTTGACGGCCTCTTCTATGTTTTCGCATTTGCTGTTGGGAATCGCAAAGATGATGTTTCTTCCTTTTGATTGTTTTTCAAGGTGTTCGATTCGTCGCTCAAGTATTTCGTTCTTTGTTTTTACCTGTTGTAGTTCGTTTGTCATGATGTCGTTTTGTGCTTTTAGACATTCCACCTGTAGTAATATACGGTCCGTGTCAGTCTTTTGTGGGAGCTCGCATATTCTTCTGTTCAACAGTCCATCTATCCTTTCTTTCAATTCAGCAACGAATATGGACGGAACCGACATTTTTTGGGAATTATTTTTTTTCGGGGTTCCCAATGTTTCTGGAGATGTGTCGGTTAAGCTTCGTTTATTTGAACTGGGCATTTTCGATGTACCAAAGTTTTTTTGTTTTTTGTATGTATATTGTATATATGTATATTTTACGTTTTAGGCAAATAAACTAATACTTCAGCAAACAAAATGTGTTTTTCTTCAACTTAATCACTTTAAAACCACTATTGATTTGTTTGTGCAGTAATTATGGTTATAAAAATTAATTTAAGTTTAGTTTATAAATAAAAAATTGAAGAGCCGAGATTTTTTGCTGTTTACTTTTTGACAGTTCGCGCGCCAATCTAATTAAATCAACAATAAATTCATTAATTTTATCAATGAAAGATCTTATTAGATCATTAGAAAATATGCTAACTTGTCCAAGCGATTTTTATGAGAACTAAGAACCCAGTTCAGGGCCAAGGAAATGGTAGTTTTAAATAGCTACGACGAGTGTTAGTTGAAATTTAACGGTTTTATCTATAAATTTCTCTAGTGATATGTAAACATGTCTATGTACTTATATGTCATATTTTTCTATATGACATGTACCCATGATACAACTAATAAAGATAGGGCATTGCGCATGTAAGGTTTTGGTTGTCAAACTATTGTGACGTCACGAACACTCAATCAAATGAAGAGATCTAGTATATTTGGCGCAATTTCAATCTATTTTCTGTTGTGAATGTTAACGGAAATGAATTTTAAAAATTTTTAAATCAATAAAGTTATTTAAAGTGCTATTGTTCATAATTTATACAAAAAAAAACATTTATTAATAAACATGGGTGTTTGTTCTGTTTTTGACTGCAACAACAACGAAAGAAATAAGATAACGAAAGATTCCAGCTTTCATAAATTTCCATAAGGAAATTTAAATCTCTGGAAGCAGTGGGTCTTGTTCAAAGCGTTGTCGCGAGCTGTTAGCCTTGGATACCTCGAAGACGAAAGTTGTTAAGAATGCTATCAACTGTTCAAATATGTAAGTCTCTAAACAGTAATGTATCGCACAGTAATTCAGTTTAAATTTTTTTGCAGACAAATGATTGGTTCGACGTCATGAATGTCAGGTTTCCCTACAGTGATTCACCTGAAAGGGTCCACGCATACGGACTACATTTGGAAACCCAAAATAAAATTTAAGATGACATGTCGGATATGATTTTAAATATGCGGGTAGTTGGCAAAAAATGTTTGCTACCATTTCAAAAAGGTAAACTACAAAACTATTTCAAATTAACACTTGAATATATTATATTGAAGGTATCGTCCAGTCTAATAACTATTAGAACGGCTATTCCAGGAAGTCCAATTTATAAATAAGAAGAAAATTTAATTCAAATAGGTAAACTACAAAACTATTTCAAATAAACACTTGAATATATTATATTGAAGGTATCGTCCAATCTAATAACTATTAGAACGGGTATTCCAGGAAGTCCAATTTATAAATAAGAAGAAAATTTCATTCGAAAAAAATTAAATAAGATGTTTATTGTACAAGAAAATATGATAAAAAAAATAAACTGAAAAATATCGAACTTCAATATTGTTCGATATTAAACCTATTAATATTAATATCACAAGCGTTTTTATAGTAAAGTATATATATAAAAAAAATAGTTCATTATATAATACTAACAATAACGCCCTGCAATAATTGCACAAGGATGTATTGGAACGTTTTGGCGTTAAGTTCATAATGACATACCGATTGAACCAAGACGTCCCTGAAAACTTCTTCGGTGTCATAAGAGCTAAAGGTGGTCTTCATGATCAACCAGATGGCCAAGAGTTTAAGTACAGGATGAGGTCATACATCCTTGGGCACAATGAAAGTGCACTTTCTGACAACGGAAATGTTGGTGTGGATAATACACCAGACTTATGTTTGGAAGAAATTTCTTTGACAGGTTTTACCTCACAATTTTATAATCGATTCATCTTAACAATATTCGCTTTTTCAGGAAGGATTTTTGTCGTTGTCAAAGTCGACCATAGCATGCCTATTGCTTCTGAGCCAGAAGAAAATCTCCCATTTTCTTACGATGGTTTGAAAAACTTGGTTGGCTACATTTGCCATCGTTTTCAAAAACACCATACCAAACCTGGAACATATTGAACCAGACGAAAGCTCTTGGGTCAATCATTTTGACGAAGGAGGCTTGTCTAAAGCAAATCCCACAATGATGGCTCATTTCGCTGCATTAAAAAATGTTTTTAATGCAGTAAATGGAGAAGGTGAAGGCATTTACATCTGTCCAAACTACATCCAGCATTTACTTGAAGTTGCCGAGAAAGCAAAGATCAAATGCGATGAGAAGATTATGAAGCTTTTCTTTCGTTGTCGTATGCACTTCCGAATGCGAAAACTGAATAGACAAATCACTGAAAATAAACTGTCCAGAAAAAGAAAATACAAAAAAATTATTAATTAAATAAAAGGTTGAAAAACCACTGATTCAAAAAGACCATCATATCTTTTATTTAACCATTTATTGCTAATTAAACAATCCTCCAGGTAATTCTATGAAAAAAATGCATCAGAATGAAAAAGAAAAAAAAAATACACAAAATTCTTCATTCACTTCGATTTTTTATTAATTTCTTTCACTCAAACACACAAATTTTCTTTAACTTACGAAGAAACACAAATATTAACTATTTAAAACCATTTACCTAAATGAAAAATATTAGAAATATTAGCATTTTATTATAATAACAAAATATCTTAACAAATTAGTGCCAATTGTTTTGTTTTGATTTCACATACTGAATAATAAACGTCAAACTCGTTGAGTGTTCGTGACGTAGATGCGCAGAACGAAACAAAAATAGAAACGCGAATGCGCTATATGTTTTAGTTGTATTATGACATGTACCTTCAAAAATACACAAATTAAATTTTGCCAAACGTCAAAGTTGAATCCGTCCGTATCCGAGGCTTGTTGGTGCTTCGCAACTAGAAGGAGAGAACGGAGGAGAAGATATAACGACGAACTGTACGGGCTGTACAGCGACACTGACCTAGTTAGCAGAATAAAAGTCCAACGGCTTAGATGGCTGGGTCATGTAGAGCGAATGGACATCAACGCTCCAGCCCGGAAGGTCTTCGAATCCAATCCCGAGGGACGGCGCAGTAGAGGAAGACCGCGACTCAGGTGGCGCACTCAGGTGGGTGAGGACCTCAACCAACTTGGCGTGCGAAACTGGAGACAGCTAGCTAGGGACCGAGCTGGCTGGAGACGCATGTTGGTTGAGGCCCAGGTCCGCCCCGGACTGTAGCGCCACCTTAAGTAAGTAAGTAAACGTCAAAGTTGTTTACCTTAGTTTAGTACCAAGTAAATCGTATTTGTGGAATTTGTTGTTTTTTATCTTACGAGTATCAAAAGAAAAAAGCAGCTGAAGCTGATTAAGTTTCTGATTGAAGCTTATGGGGAACATGCTCCAGCGCCAGCGATTACAACATGTGAGAGATGGGTTTTGTCGCCGTTACATTGGGTCCGAGGATAAATCGCTTTGCCGTAAGACAATGCTATGTGTTTGGTGTGACCAGTATAAGTTAGTTAGTTTTAGTTTTAATGACTTCTTTATTTCTTAGTATACATTTTGTTATATTAATTTCTTGAGCCTAATTTATTTATTTATTTAATCTACAAGCAATATTACAGCTAACAGATATAAGCACTCCAAGAGCAAATTAAAAAGTGAATCAATATAATACTTCAGTTTTAAATTTATTACGATTAAGATTAAAAAAGTCAATATTTGAAGACACTTCATTGAAATTTACAATAGATCTTGATAAAGTTTCATTACTACCATAATTTGTCATGTGAATTCTTTGGAATAAGAAGAATCTAGCTCTCATAGACCTAGCGGGAACATAGATTGGTACCAAGGCAAGAAGATATGGACATTTAATATGGTAGCATAGTAAGTCTCTAATAAGCATTACACTATGAATTTTTCTTCTTGATTGTAACGACTTTATTCCAAGTAATTGGCATCTAGCCTCATAACTAGGACTAAAGTTCCAACCCATTTTATTAAATATATATTTTGTAAATCGTCTTTGAATCTTTTCAATCCGATCAGAATGAACTGTATAAATAGGACTCCAAATAACATCTGCGTATTCCAAAATTGATCTGACGAGAGATATATACAAGGATAATAACACGAAAGGATCTTTAAAGTCTTTTCCATTTCGTTTTATGAAACCTACCAGCGAGTTGGCCTTAGGAACCAAATAATCGAAATGACCTTTAAAAGAAAGTTGGGAGTCAAGAATAACTCCTAACTCTTTAATGCTTGAAACCCTATCTAAATCCACAGATTCAATTGCATAGTTGAATAACAAAATATGAGATTTTCTGGAAAAATAAATCGTGTTACACTTTTTGATATTCAATTTAAGGCTATTGATGTGACACCAATTTGATAAAGAATCAATGTCAGATTGCAAAAGTTGACAATCGCCCAAACTCGAAACTTTTGAAAATATTTTCAGATCGTCAGCATATAATAAACATTCACAATAATTAAAGACCGAGACAATATCGTTAACGAACATTATGAAAAGGAGCGGACCTAGGTGGCTACCTTGCGGGACACCTGATGTACACTGAATTTCCTTTGAGTATGTATCTCCAATCTTAACTTGTTGTGTTCTACAAGATAAATATGACGATAACCAACGAAGAAAGTGAGAATGAAAACCAAAAATCTCAAGTTTTTTCAGAAGTGTTTAGTGGTTCACAGAATCAAAGGCTTTACTAAAGTCAGTGTATACTGCGTCCACTTGAGATTTTTGTTCCATAGCATTAGAGACATACGAAGTGAAATAAGTTAAATTGGTAACAGATGATCGACCGGATACAAAACCATGCTGTACTTCTGATAAATATTCACTTGTAGGAAAATCAAGCTTTATTTTCACCATGCTTTCAAACACTTTGGGAATTGCGGAGAGTTTACAAATACCCCTATAATTTTCTATATCATTTTTAGAACCTGATTTGTGTATAGGGACCAAGTAAGAAAGTTTCCATTCATCAATAAAAATACCTTCTTGGAGGGACTTGTTAAATATGCTTAGTAAAGGAGCACAGATGGAATCACAACAATTTTTTAACACTGCCGAAGGAATGCCGTCTGGTCCAGAACTATAATTAGACTGAAGTGGTTTCAGTCCGGAATTAACTTCTTCAATACTTAACTGGATCGAGCCAATATCAAACCTACTTATTATGTTGTTTAGTGAACTATTATTAAATCCTGAATGAGAATAAACGGATTTGAAATAATTAGCAAACAATTCAACTATGGAGTCTAAATCCGACAATTCAACACCTCTGAAAAACATGGTATTTGGAATCCCTATCGATTTTCTTTTAGAATTGACAAATGACCAGAACGATTTACTGTTGTTTTTGATATAACTTTCAATATTCAAGATATAAGCTCTATATAGAAACTTACTAAGAACTACAAAATCTTTACGTAATTTACTAAAATTATCATAATCCGATTGATTTTGTGATTTATTGTATTTCACGTATGCATTACGTTTCTTTCTTTTTTAAGTCACGAAGCTGCTTATTAATCCAAGGTGAATCCGATGATTTTTTTTTGAAAGAATAAGGAACAAATTTTTCAAAACCCATTAATACAATTTCAATGAAGCGGTTGTAATGGGTGATTTTTTAAGAGCTTGAGAACTTTTTTTTAAAAAAAAACGCATAAAATTTGCAAAATCTCATCGATTCTTTATTTGAAACGTTAGATTGGTCCATGACATTTACTTTTTGAAGATAATTTCATTTAAATGTTGACCGCGGCTGCGTCTTAGGTGGTCCATTCGGAAAGTCCAATTTTGGGTAACTTTTTCGAGCATTTCGGCCGGAATAGCCCGAATTTCTTCGGAAATGTTGTCTTCCAAAGCTGGAATAGTTGCTGGCTTATTTGTGTAGACTTTAGACTTGACGTAGCCCCACAAAAAATAGTCTAAAGGCGTCAAATCGCATGATCTTGGTGGCCAACTTACCGGTCCATTCCTTGAGATGAATTGTTCTCCGAAGTTTTCCCTCAAAATGGCCATAGAATCGCGAGCTGTGTGGCATGTAGCGCCATCTTGTTGAAACCACATGTCAACCAAGTTCAGTTCTTCCATTTTTGGCAACAAAAAGTTTGTTAGCATTGAACGATAGCGATCGCCATTCACCGTAACGTTGCGTCCAACAGCATCTTTGAAAAAATACGGTCCAATGATTCCACCAGCGTACAAACCACACCAAACAGTGCATTTTTCGGGATGCATGGGCAGTTCTTGAACGGCTTCTGGTTGCTCTTCACTCCAAATGCGGCAATTTTGCTTATTTACGTAGCCATTCAACCAGAAATGAGCCTCATCGCTGAACAAAATTTGTCGATAAAAAAGCGGATTTTCTGCCAACTTTTCTAGGGCCCATTCACTGAAAATTCGACGTTGTGGCAGATCGTTCGGCTTCAGTTCTTGCACGAGCTGTATTTTATACGGTTTTACACCAAGATCTTTGCGTAAAATCTTCCATGTGGTCGAATAACACAAACCCAATTGCTGCGAACGGCGACGAATCGACATTTCACGGTCTTCAGCAACACTCTCAGAAACAGACGCAATATTCTCTTCTGTACGCACTGTACGCATTGGTTGGTTTAATGTCCAATAAAGTAAACTGAGTGCGAAACTTGGTCACAATCGCATTAATTGTTTGCTCACTTGGTCGATTATGTAGACCATAAATCGGACGTAAAGCGCGAAACACATTTCGAGCCGAACACTGATTTTGGTAATAAAATTCAATGATTTGCAAGCGTTGCTCGTTAGTAAGTCTATTCATGATGAAATGTCAAAGCATACTGAGCATCTTTCTCTTTGACACCATGTCTGAAATCCCGCGTGATCTGTCAAATACTAATAAATCACCCGATACATATTTTTCAAATCAAGAAACATAAATTCATTTAACCAATCAATGTCAGAGAAATAATTATTTAGTTGAACAAAATTAGTTTTAGAAAAATTATACGATCTAACAGTTTTTTTAACATCATTTAACGAATAAGTGTAAAACTCTATTTCAAAGAATAATTCCTTATGATGAATAGATTCGTTTAAAAGAGAAAAAGGTGCATTACTTGAATTAACTTTGATTTCATCACAACATATAAAAATTAAATCTAATATTTTTCCTAAAGAATTATCGATATGATTAACTTGCACTAAGTTTAAAGAATATAAAAAATCAATAAATGTATTTTCGAGATCTTGTTTAATATTAAATGGAAATAACATTTTATCCGTTTCGGACCAATTCCAATGTATATCAGATAGATTAAAATCACCTAAGACGCACAAATTATCAGATATAGAACAAAGATTATTAATAAAATCAATATTGTTAATATGTTTTTCATACAAATCAAGTGAGCTACTTGGAGGCACATAACTTACAATAAAAAATACATTTGCTCTGGAAAAAGCATTTAAGTTGACGGAGATGCAAAATTGTTCAATGTCCGAGGTTGGTAAAATGACTTCTTTAGAGCAAAGATGGGATCGAACAGCGATAATTATCCCTCCTCCAAGTTCTCTAGAAGATTTACATCGATCGCAACGATAAACGTTGTAGATACTGCAATCAAATAGTTCTGAAGAGACAATTCCGTTATAAAGCCATGACTCAACAATGATGATAATATCATAGTATGTAACACATGTATTTTTAAAAAGATCGGATACTTTGGTTCGGAGGCCACTTGCATTGTGGAAATAAATCTTTAATGATGAAAGACGAACATATGTAGGCTTTAAAGCATTCGTTGTTAGGTTGTTATCCCTACGTCTTTCTCCAAGGAGTTTTTTGCCATATATACAAAAGGTCGAATTTTGACACCTATCGGGCAAAAATTTTCCGCAAAGACCAATGACGCAACATCCACCGGAACACCAATTTTAAAATTGACGAAACTATGCTTACGATCCTTATCTGCGTTACCTGATAGTTTGTGGCATACAAAAAAAGATGTATCTATTCCCAGGCTAGTTGAGACAAATGCAATAACTTCATCTGGAGTGGTAGCGTATCGAAAACTGCCAATATGAAACCATTTGAATTTTTAAGCAACTCGAAGATTGCCGCAGGATGAATTAGTTCCGACGATAAAATTTTTTGTTATATTTTTTGACCTATGTTGCTTGATGGATTGTTTTCATTATTACCAGCATTGACCGCTGAAATCATAGGCAAAAATTCATCATCCACCATATCAACAGCAACAGTTTCATGAATCACAGTATTTGGTAAATCACTGCCTTGCACAGAACTAGCACTATCATGCACAGCACTAATATTAGTTGCGCCAACGTCAGCATCGTCACCATTAACAACTATAGCAACACAAGACGAGCTTGGATTCATAACATTATCAGCAACCATTGACATACTATACATGGACTGCTAGTAGCCAACTTCACGATGGTTCCACTTTTAACGGACAAAACACTAGCGCAAAGAGGACTATGCGGAAAAATTGTGTAACATTTATGACACTTGACATTGGAGCTTCTTTCTTTTTTTCTCACATTATTGTGTATTTTGTGTTGTGATTGGCATTGTTAGATCCTAATCCAATTTTTATGGAAGTTTTGAATGCGTGTTTGCTGCTGCAGTTTTGTGGGCTTAATTATAAAGCTAGATTCTCAGTGGTAAGTAAACTTATAATCTGTCCTATTCAAATATGCATCTTTCACATTTTTATTCTAACAGAAAGCAAAAAGAGAATTTTTACTATCAGTCGCAATAGAAAAAAACTGCAATGGACTACTGAAAGAATGTGCAAAAAATTGGTCAGACGGTAGTCAGCAAGGGATGTCTCTAAATGAAGGCCTATCGCTGTCCACCTTGACTGACTGGCTGTGGTCAAGAGCATCAAGTATCAAAGAACGCTGTAACAAATTGTGCAAAGTACTGTTCGATCACTCTGGATATACACTTGATCAGCGTGAGAAACAAGAGCTTTGTTATATCTCCAAAAAACTTCGAACATTAGCTGATCTTTCGCGTGATATAATTTCAAAGTATGGTGAAAATATCCCATCAGATGGTAATTTAAGAACAAAAATTATTCGAAGTACTTTGATTTGAAAGTAATTTTATTTTAGTTTTAAACACTCGAATCTCAAGGCAATTCAATTCGCATGGCATCTGATTACCAGGAAATACTTTTGTGGCTGCTCAATATTGGATTGCTGCCTGAAGGTTCTCGTTTGCAAAGACATCGTGATGTGGATTTGAATCTCGTGCCGTATCCATACGAATCGTTGCATGGTTTCTATGAGAAACCTGTTATTTGTTATTTATTGATTCGTTTCTAGAACACTCATTCAAAGGCAATGCATTAAGAGATAGCTGGCAGGAAAGTGGTGGCGATGGATTGTATCCACCAAGGTCGGTGCAAGCAATGCTTAGAATTATGCTAATATCAGACGTTTTGTTTGAGAATAAATGTGCATTGTTTTTGTTTTTTCCTCGATCTAAATATGGCAATTGACGACAAACGCTATGAACCAATAGTTCAGAATTTTATAAAATTTCCAAGTGTGTTTAAGTTGTCGGCGTCATTGATTAAGCAAATTCAGGCGTTTTGGAATCTAGATCACTGTCATTTTTAGGTAGTTAAATTTGTACAGCTTAGCCCTTGGTAAAACAAAATTTACAAACAACTTTGCGATAAAACCTCATTTGCCCCGTGAAAAGTAATTCACATTTTCTGACTAAATATTTCTAACTTGTGATTAAATTTTATTATTTATTTTTCAGGCTGCAGTCGATGAATTCATTTCACCTTTCAAGAAAGATCACGTCTGTCCCCAGTGGAAAATTGAATTGTTCATAGCATCTAAATCAAATTGAATCAAACCTCGCCCTGAGAGTTCTCGAAGCCAAATCATTGCCCATATCACCAATTCTCCAATTGAATACTTACTTAGCAAATGACCTTATATCAGAAGCGTTTCATTTTGCTCGATCTGAAAAAAATTAAGAACTGCTAAAGCTTTTCTTTAGTCGATTTTGTTAATAAAGAAGTTGGGAGTTATTCGCGATCTAGCGCTAACCGATAGCGAAGGAAAATTGGTGCAATCACTTTTGAAAAACAGTTTGTTTATCTGCTGTAAAAACACAAATACGTTGAAGCTGTTGCCTATCAGGATGAGCTAAACTAAAATTATAAATTATAAGAAAACATATTTTGTTTTGTTACTTGTATGTATACATATATTTATTTTTGTTTATATTTTTTTTTTGTTACTTGTATCTTTATATTTATTTTTTATATAAAAGGAAACTTGAAATTAAATGAGGAAAAAAAATGTAACCATATACAAAAAAATGCCTTTTGATTGTTTTTATTTACTTATATTGAATACTATTCGCAGATGACGTTCGTGGTTCGTCTAATGACTTAAATAAATACATAGTATGTACATGAAAAGTTTTACATCAAAATAGCTGAAAAGCTTTACATCAAAATAACATACATGCACAGTTTATTCAAAGATCAAAACAGGGGGTATTTATGATACAAAATAAATCATTGATTAAGAAAATAACAAGAATATACACACACATATTATGCATATTAAATTTACACGTTTCCGAATGTAGCAACATGTTTTTATCATTATAAATAATTTAAATTGTTTTGAATATTGAAAATATCATTCGAAACCACTGTCATACCACCATCATATCTACTCTGAGACTGAGATGTTGGCGCCAGCACCAGTTCAGTGGGTCATTCACGAGAGTAGTGCTCCTAATGAATTGACAAACGGTCTCTTGGTCAGGCGCATCGAATCACTGAGGCGGCTGTCAATTGCCATCCCACTGCAACAGCACCAGCAACAGCAGCATGGCAGTGGAGCGCGATTGCGGTAAGAGATTGTTTAAGAGAGTTTTTGGTTTTGATTGCGGTAAGAGATTGTTTAAGAGAGTTTTTGGTGATTTCTTGGAAATTCAGTGATAGAGCATAGCCTGCTTTTGTTGCTTTCTTGATGTTGAGATACTAAAAATAGAAATAAGAAAAAGGTTAACAAATTGAAAAAAAAAACTAAACTCTATTTTTATTTTGAGAGCTTTTAGACAATACCACTTTTATTAAGAAACTGAATTTCGAATTAAGAGAAAATACCAAACGAAAACACTTTTGAATTAAAAATTTAAATTCCTCAACTTGTCAAGCTTATACTCAAGAAGTTTAAAAGAACTTTTCAGCAAACTTAAAAAGCTGATATTTCATAGTACCTGATCACAGAAGAAAGGCATTCCCAGCATAGGCACTCCATGATAGACACCTTCCTGACTGCCAAACAATCCACCATGTGTTATGAAGACTTTGACATTTGGATGAGCTAAAATATCATTTTGTGGCATCCATTTCGGAACCATAACGTTTATTGGAAGTTTTGGAATTTTGTCAGCTTCGAATTTCCACAGAACTCTCTGTTTCATACTAGCGAAGACATCCAAGAAGATTTGGATTTTCTTCGGAGGCATATCGGCACTCTGAATATTGGTTCCTAAAATGTAGATAGTGTCAATATAACTTTTAGACTATAAATTGGTTTGTGTATCATTTACCTAAACTAAAGTATATAGCTCCATTGGTGGCTTCATCCAAGAAAGTTTTGATATTTGTTGGCAATGACTTTGGTTTCTGAATGTGTAATCTTCCGACTTCAACCATTCCTGCTATCGTTGGTCTAGGTGTTGTAATTGGAGCATGACTATTCAAAACCATCACCGAAATGTTTCTTTCCACTTCTGACATTTTTGGAAATTTAACTACGACAAAGAAAATAAATAACATTGAAATTGAAAAAGGTTCTTTTAGACTAGCTTACTTGGCAAATGTGACAAATACTTCTGCACTAAAGCATCCTGTTTTGGTAAATAAACAAACTCCCTGAAAACATCTTCATAGAAAGAACTTATCGTATTTACGACTCTTTCCCAAAAATCCATTCTATCATCGTATGGCAAAAATCCGTGAGGTACAAATGACCACGGTTGGATAATTCCCATCATATGACTGTAGAAATTTTCATAACTCAAAGTACTTGAAGTAACCACAGGTATAATGTATTTTAGTCCCAATGTCAAAAACGCCTCCTGATAAAATTGTAAAACTAACAGAAGATCATAAACATCTTTAGAGTCGGTTCTATTAAATATTTCTTGAACATTTGGTTGTTTCAAGGCATGTTCGGTAGCTTTTTGACCAATGATATCGAGCATTTCCATAAAACCTTTCATTGTCAGGGTAGTTAAATCAAAATGACTTGAGGCCTTGAAGTGAACTTTAACTGAAATGAATTGATGTTAATATTTAGTTTTGGTTTGATATATCAAAAAATTTTACTTACTATCATTCCAAAAGTCGTAAACTGGAATTTGTACTTCGGTGTAGTTACTACCTAGATCCTTCCCCAGAGGGAAATTCGTAATGAAGGTAACTTCATGTCCTCGATGCAGCAACTCTTTGATGAGGGTATTGTGCATCATTGCATGACTTTTTCCAGGGAAAACGAAAGCTGCCAATATTCTGGATGCATTCGTATGAGATATTGTTAGCAGAAGGACGAAAAAGAGCACCAAGTTTTGTTTGAAATTCTAAAACAAAAATATATGAGTTTTAATTAAATCAGGAAATTAATTGGAATAAAGATATTCTCTTGTGGCTTTCTTTCTCAAACGTTAAACAACATATGTATTCAAAAACTAATAAAATATAGAATAAACTTATTTTTCTAACTTCCTCATGCAAAAGAGGCACTTGTTTACCTACTTGTCGGAATGAACGGGGCATGGAAACTTCCTGTTGCATACTTTTTATGCAACGGCTTAACCTCATCTGAGAAGGCGAGTTTCACTAGACAGGTTGTAGATTTTGTGAGTCAGACAAATGTTGAAATTGTTGGTCTTACTTTCGATGGTCATCCAGGCAATATGGGCATGCTGCGATCTTTGGGTGCCAGTTTAAAACATTTTGAGACGAAATTCGAAAATCCTGGTAATGGTACTAGTATTTCGATATTTCTCGACGCTTGCCACTGCCTTAAATTGATACGTAATACGTGGGGTACAAAAAAAAACATTTACGGATGAAAGTGGTCAAGCAGTAAGGTGGGAATATATTGAAAAGCTTGAGATCACTTAGAGCTAATCTTTTCAAGTATAAGATCTAGAGGAGGCTTTAACAACAACCCAACCTCCATGCAGTTTGCTTCAGCATATAAAAGACTTTTGATTCATAATGAAGTGCGTTCGTCTACTCAAGCAAACTGCATTGCTTGCGACGAAACGAATATTTTAATGGCATCTTCGAATGCACCTTCTAAAAAAGTCACGTTGGAAGAAGTTAATGACGATGAATTAGTCATTTTTGAAAATATAATTCCTTCGAATGATTTTACTTCCAACGAAATTATAGTTTATATAAGTGGATTTGTGGAATTTAAACTAAAAAAAAATTTGAAATGTAAAAAATGTGTTCAGTTTTTACTACATTCCGAAAAAGTTAGTTCTAAATTAATATCTTTAAAAACAAAGGGGTTTCTTACATATCCGCATAAGGATACTATTAAAATATGTAAGACTGTAAGAACAAATATAAATGTATTAGAAAAAGAAAAAAAACTAACAAATAAAAATGTCTATAGCATAATAGTTTTAAGTACGCTTAGATATTTAGATTTAAGCAATATTTATAAGGAATTGGATAACCATATATTAGATGGCGATGCTTTAGATAATCATAAGTATGAGTTTATGAAAAAAGTTATCGAACAATTTTCTAAAGTACTTTTACATTTTGTTGCAAAAAAGAACAATGTTGAATGCCATCAGAATCTAGTCCGCAGTAAACTGACAAAAATTGTGCAATTTATGGGCCAGTAATTATTTGTATTTATTATTTATTTTGTTTTAGCTAAACTAAAAGCCCAACCCTTAAAAAAATCCTATTTTGTTTTAGCTAAACTAAAAGCCCAACCCTTAAAAAAATCCTATTTTGTTTTAGCTAAACTAAAAGCCTAACCTTTAAAAAACCCTATTTTGTTTTAGCTAAACTAAAAGCCTAACCTTTAAAAAACCCTATTTTGTTTTAGCTAAACAAAAAGCCCAACCCTAAAAAAATCCTATTTTGTTTTAGCTAAACTAAAAGCCTAACCTTTAAAAAACCCTATTTTGTTTTAGCTAAACTAAAAGCCCAACCCTAAAAAATTCCTATTTTGTTGTTATTATAAGAAAACCTATTTTGTTTTGTTGCTTGTATGTATACTCGTATATTTATTTTTGTTTATATTTATTTTTTTTGTTTTCTTACTTGTATGTATATATTTATTTTTTATATAAAAAGAAACTTGAAATTAAATAAGGAAACAAAAATTAACCATATACAAAAAAATGCGTTTTGATTGTTTTAATTTACTTATTTTTATAAATAAAAAAATTGATTTCAAAGCAAACCACTGTACTGTACTAATTACATATTGGAAAAGTTCTTGTCAAACCTTAGTTGGATCGCTGTTGCAACATCATCACATACCAATCTTGTAATATGGTGTGCAGAGACCTTTCCCGGTAGATCCGATAGCCAATCGACTTAGATCGAGGATCGAAATTGAATTCGTAAACGGTGTGGGGGCAGTTTACATCTCTCATTACATTTTTGACCATTTGGAGGAATTTCACAAGGAAATCAGCACATTGCGAAGGAGTCCAAAAATTCTAGAAACAAAATATTTTTTTTCAAGCTTATTTAATCCATATACTTATATGAATTAACTTACAGAAGACATCTTTGGTAATGAACGAACTTCCATATGTTTTATTTCGTCCACAAACCCTTTATCATTTCGATAGCCAACCATGAGATCCTGAATTCCAACCAGAAAACTCTGGCACCACCAGTTCCTGCACTTGAAGCGGTAAAAGTTTTGCTGCTGTCTTTCGTTGGACGGTCTCAATGAGCACTTGAGTTCTACCAGCTTCAGAGTTGAGTACCTCTTTGTTTTCGATATTCTTGCAAACAGTGATACTTATCGCACCATCTACTTCAGCCCAAAACAGCAGTTCCATACCTTGAATCTTGGTCTTGTACATACAACAGAACTCTTCACATTCGTCTACAGGAGCACTTGTGTTGGGTTCTTCAGACGGGTTATAGGTCATGCAATATTGCTCAAACTTGAAACCATATGCGCAGAATTTCTTCTGATTCTCATTTTGATTGAGCCGATCATGCGTTTTTTGTTCCCTCTCCTTCTGACTCATATATATATTACCCTTGTATCGGGTAGCATGAATACACCAATCTTCTTTCCATTCGTATGGCGTACACATCAGCAAACGGAGGAGCCCACGAAAGCAAATAAAGTCGAATTCTCCAACTCCCCTACTGTTCGGCAAGTCTGATTTAGATAGAAGCTCATCCTTATGGCTATTTATGAATTGCAGAATATTGTCCAGGCGCTCATCTTGCATCAGCTCTTGTTTGGATTTCGCCAATCCATAACCAATATTCAGATCCAAAGGGAATTTGTTTGGCATACGAAAGTAAGTAAGAAGTTCTCCGCTGATTTTTCATAGTTTGTGTTTATACTGAAGCATCCAAGTATCTGGGGTCTCTCTATTTTAGGAAAAGGTATATTATCGTCTGGGTCAAGTCGACCACTTAGGCCGGTATCTACAAGCGATTTGAAGTATTCACTGTGAATGGAAATTTAAAATGTTTTATTTTGAAAAATATACATAAATTAAACAAAATACTCACAGCGCACAGCCAGCTTCTTCTTCATTTTGCACGAACTGTCAAAATTTGTCAATAACATAAAAAAAAAACATGGCATCGTTTGTCTTCAACAAATTATACTAGATGTCAATACTTTCTATGTCAGAAAAAGCTTATCTCAACTAAATAAAAACAGATGTCGCTAAATATTTCATAACTTTTTTTGCCACTGGGCCTGAAAGGGCTAGTGTAGCTAATTTGAAGTGGAACCATTCTAATTCAAATTTTGTATGGAAAATTCACACCACTAGCAGTCCATGTATAGTATGTCAATGTCAGCAACAGTCTCATGATTTACAGCTTTTGGTAAATAACTGCCTTGCACAGCACTAGCACTATCTTGCACAGTACTAGCACAAGCCCCGCCATCGACTGCATCATCACCAGTAACAACAACAGCAATACAAGATGAGCTTGCATCAAAAGAATTGACAGCTTCACCAACAACAACAACACCATCAAAAGCTTCAGCAGCAACAGCAACATCACGAACAACAACGTTTTTTCCATTTACCATGTTGTTCCATTCTTTGTATTTATTATTATTATTTCTCTTACCTTTATCGGAGGTAGCATTGAGATTCGTAGTGTTTTTATTTTTAAGCTTACTACCAGCAGCACCAGCGGGAAGAGGAAGAGAAACAGAATTAGGAAAGTCAACCGTTTTAACATGAGAGGTAGCAGGTGAACTGTGTTTATTCCTCAAAGAAAGACGAGCCAAATTTGGAGACGAGAGTGCAGGTCTTTTAGAGGTGGACTTCGATTGCTTGGAAAGTCTTTGGTCGCGAGTGCTATCACGAATGGAGCGACTTCTATTTAATATGTTTGCCGACACATTCGCAGAGATAGATTCATCTACAATGGTTAACGGAGAGTTATTTTTGAAGAGAATACCCATGTTCTCTTGCATAAATGCAGAGGGGTCAGCTATTTTATGCGCGAACAAAGATGAGTTGTTATTTTTGCAATTATCACACTTGAAAAAAATACATTCATTAAGTTAATAATATTATTATTAAGATTGGAACATTCACCATGCAGATTTAAACCACAAATACCACGATACAAGATCGGACTTCGATACGGGGTTTAAACATATTATAAAACGCGATGAATTCATTATAATAATTGTAACACTAATTAATATGCTTATGTCATAGACAAAGATCAGACTGAGACTGATTCAATAAAAAGTTAATAAAAAGGATTCGGTTGCGCTGTGGATAGATGAAGAAAATATAGAAGAACGAGTTGAACGTAGAACAATACGCAATAAATATAAAAGGGACTCTCTTGTTTTCAAAAGGATTTTTTTCTTTATTAGCTATTCGTTAATAATTTTGATTGCGTCAGTACTTGCAGCTAAACCTCAAACTATATCTCCACACAAGAAACACTTCCATTCTGTCCAAATTACTACCATGTCATCATGATACCTCATATATTAAGCTTATACCTTTCCCATTTAGGCATTGACACTTGTAAGGTTAATTTTTCAGCATAGTTTTATATTATATTATATTTATTTATTTACATGTTTTTATATGAAAATTTAAAATTCAATGCAGTACATCCTGTTAAGCCGTTAAAAAAACAAAAAACGACCTAGTTTTGAATACTTTTAAATGTATGCAATTTTGATTGTATTTGTATCGGGTGATTTTTTTGAGGTTATGATTTTCATGCATTAGTATTTGACAGATCACGCGGGATTTCAGACATGGTGTCAAAGAAAGATGCTCAGTATGCTTTGCTCAGTATGCTTTGACATTTCATCATGAATAGACTTACTAATGAGCAACGCTTGCAAATCATTGAATTTTATTACCAAAATCAGTGTTCGGTTCGAAATGTGTTTCGCGCTTTACGCAAATTTTATGCGTTTTTTTTTTAAAAAAAGTTCTCAAGCTCTTAAAAAATCACCCATTATGTATTTATTGTCCTCCATTGAAAAGAGGACATTGTTTAATATAATGGGTGATTTTTTAAGAGCTTGAGAACTTTAAAAAAAAAAAACGCATAAAATTTGCGTAAAGCGCGAAACACATTTCGAACCGAACACTGATTTTGGTAATAAAATTCAATGATTTGCAAGCGTTGCTCGTTAGTAAGTCTATTCATGATGAAATGTCAAAGCATACTGAGCATCTTTCTCTTTGACACCATGTCTGAAATCCCGCGTGATCTGTCAAATACTAATGCATGAAAATCCTAACCTCAAAAAAATCACCCGATACTTGATACGTACAAATAACAAATAATACGCAATAATAAGAACAACAAAATAATTGAATATATTTAAAATCTTCAATGCATCATATGCCAAATATGGCAACATTTCATTTTTCACAAAAATTGAAAATTTAAAATCAAACGAGAATTATTAATTTCAAAATACCTACAACGTTAAAGTATACATATGTATTTGTATATGCCAAATATGGCAACATTTCATTTTCACAAAAATTGAAAATTGAAAATTTAAAATCAAACGAGAATTTTTAAATTCAAAATATGTACCTACAACGTTAAAGTATACATAGCTACAAACATATGTATGCACTATGCATATGCACATCTCCTCTACATTCACACGTGAAAGCAACAAAAATGTAAACAAATATTATTCCTTCTTGGTTTGACATTTGTATTTTGGCTATCTCCCTCGAACATATTAATGCTTATCAAACTTAAACAAATTTACTTTTCTCATTCTTTCTTTAGTAATTCATTAATTTTTATGGCTGAATCACATACACGCTTCAGCTTCGGCTTCGTCTGCGTTACGTTGGGCATGCTTCGAGGTTGCTTTGAATGACATTTCTATTATTTCATCCCTCCAAAGAGCAAATATTTTGTTTGTTGACATTTTTTACAGATGTTGAGCTGTCAGACAAAGCAAATGTTCAGATAATTGAACTAGAGCTTCCGTTTGGAGTCAAATTACGTTACATTACGTTCTTTTCCTTACGATTGTCAAACGAAACGTGAGGTCGAAGCTCCATTGTGATAGCATGCATTGAATTCCTATGGCTGAACTCGTAAACGTCAGGCGAAGCCGAAGCAGAAGCGTGTATGTGATTCAGCCATTAATTCCCTACCAAGTACTTTGATACACGCAGCGCCCTCAATAGTTGTGGAGATGAAATAAGAAAATTCGTCTCATAGTAGTACTATAGAAAATATTTATGAGAATAAACAAATAAAAATAATGTTATTTAGTTTTTATTTTAATTTAATTTTTAATTTTACAACTTAAGTTTTTAAATAAATTTTAATATCACGACGCGTTTCGGAGGTGTTTCTCCATCATCGGGTGGAATACTTTTGTCAGAGAGAAAAAACTAAATGAGAGAACCAAATTTCCTCGTCTCCGTCTCTTCGAAACCTCTTACTCTCATTTTTTATAGCGTGTTGAATTCGTATCGGTGTATACATGTTTTCACCTCGGAAAAGAGTACACAAAAAAATATCACTTCCGGGAAATGCGACATTTCTCATTTTTGTTTATTGATAGCCAAGAAGGCTATGTTTTTTAAAGTCTCATTATAATATTTTTGTAATTCTCATGAATTTCTTTCTTTAATTTTACTAACATCTTGTCGTTTTTATATCTACAAAAATACTCCTATGATTCAAATTAATTCTAGGAAAACATTTTTGTTTGTCAATAAATACCGGAAGAAGTTATACCGGTAGTTCGTGGTGAATTTGTTTTTCTCTTCTCTTTCTCTGAGTAACAGATAGATGGCATTAACAACCTTCTCTGAGTTACAGATAGATGGCATTAACAACCAAAACAAGAAAGGATGTGTGCAGAAAGAGTATAACAAGGTTAAGGTTTTTTAGACTAGACTTTATTTGTATATTTGAACGAGTACATGTTTTTTATAAATGAACATATGTTATGTTTATTTCAATAGTAATGCCTTAACTACTAACTTAACTACTGTATTATCTAAAATATACTGCATTGAATTATTTTACATTGAATTATAAAAGACGGAAATAATAAAGTTCTACAGTTTACCAGGAATATTTATATAAAATATCCACATCTTCTGCAATTGCGGTATCAATCGATATTTTCTGGAACTTAGTAACATTTATTTGTCATGAATTACTCTTTCAGCTTTTTTATACAACAAAAAAATCAATTATGAAATTTGGCTGCGATAATAACTACTTGAACACAGCATTTTCATTGTTTATAGTTATTCAGGTTTAGCCCTTAACTTTGATTTGCATTTATTTATGAATAGCCTAAAACGTTTAGCAAACATCTATGAATAAGCCACAATGCACTTTCAGAAAAACTGTAGTTAGAACTTTCCCTCACAGATTTTTCCTTGTCGCTATATAACTGAAAGATAAGATATAAATATTTAGAACTGGAAAATTTATAAAAATGATGCATAAGACTTAAATTTTGGTTGAAGAACAAATTTGTATATTCTTTTCACAAAACCACTGACCCAGCTTATGTAGTTAAGCCTTTAAAAGCAACACACTAGCTTAGTGGAAGGCAGTAAGAATAGCTTATCACCTATTCACAAATCTTATGCAATGAAAATTGGTAACAGAAGTAACAAGTTGACGGTCTTTTTATTTAGTGTCTACTTAAATCACTTATTTTCAGGATTTTGGAAATGTCGTGAGTAATGTAAAGGAAATAAACAACTAGTACACACAAATAAAATAGGAATGGAAAAAAGAGATGAGTATATAAAAATGTTTTCAATGTTCCATGTTTACATTCTGTAACTCTCGTTTTCAATGTTCCTGCAACTCTCGCATCGACAAAATTAAGTCGATAAACTCTGAAAATTGAAACAAATCTGAGTTTTTTTGCACCTTTCAACGGTCGGAGCGAAAATTAAACGCATAAACTCAGCTAATAATACAAATAATAGTAGTAGTGCTTTCAGAGTTTTATGTTTCTAGGTCCTAATTCTCATTGGACTGTTGCACCACCTAATTTATTTTACTTACTTAATGATTAAAACTGGCTTCAAATAACTAACTAATACTTATCTAAATGCGTAATTTAGAATTGTTTCTAAATCTTCATTTTTCTGGCACCTAACAAGAGTAATTAATTTCACTTCATATTCGAATGAAAGTTGTTCATACACAATTTTGAATTTTCTTTGAACACCTCTGAACAGCTGACTACATCCGCCATTTTTCAAAGGTGTTCGCCATTTTTAAAAGGTGGTGAGCAGAGAGAAAAGAGAGAAAAGTTTTTTCTCTTTCGTGGTGAGTATGTGCACAAACTTGCATAAGTATTTGTTCCCCACATTTTTTTTATATGGAGTTACTACATATGCAAGTTGGTGGCCAAATCATAGCTTGTAGGCAAAAAGAGAAAAACCGTCGAAGTTGGTTCTCTCCAGAGAGAAAAAACTAAATGAGAGAACCAAATTTCCTCGTCTCCGTCTCTTCGAAACCTCTTACTCTCATTTTTTATAGCGTGTTGAATTCGTATCGGTGTATACATGTTTTCACCTCGGAAAAGAGTACACAAAAAAATATCACTTCCGGGAAATGCGACATTTCTCATTTTTGTTTATTGATAGCCAAGAAGGCTATGTTTTTTAAAGTCTCATTATAATATTTTTGTAATTCTCATGAATTTCTTTCTTTAATTTTACTAACATCTTGTCGTTTTTATATCTACAAAAATACTCCTATGATTCAAATTAATTCTAGGAAAACATTTTTGTTTGTCAATAAATACCGGAAGAAGTTATACCGGTAGTTCGTGGTGAATTTGTTTTTCTCTTCTCTTTCTCTGAGTAACAGATAGATGGCATTAACAACCTTCTCTGAGTTACAGATAGATGGCATTAACAACCAAAACAAGAAAGGATGTGTGCAGAAAGAGTATAACAAGGTTAAGGTTTTTTAGACTAGACTTTATTTGTATATTTGAACGAGTACATGTTTTTTATAAATGAACATATGTTATGTTTATTTCAATAGTAATGCCTTAACTACTAACTTAACTACTGTATTATCTAAAATATACTGCATTGAATTATTTTACATTGAATTATAAAAGACGGAAATAATAAAGTTCTACAGTTTACCAGGAATATTTATATAAAATATCCACATCTTCTGCAATTGCGGTATCAATCGATATTTTCTGGAACTTAGTAACATTTATTTGTCATGAATTACTCTTTCAGCTTTTTTGTACAACAAAAAAATCAATTATGAAATTTGGCTGCGATAATAACTACTTGAACACAGCATTTTCATTGTTTATAGTTATTCAGGTTTAGCCCTTAACTTTGATTTGCATTTATTTATGAATAGCCTAAAACGTTTAGCAAACATCTATGAATAAGCCACAATGCACTTTCAGAAAAACTGTAGTTAGAACTTTCCCTCACAGATTTTTCCTTGTCGCTATATAACTGAAAGATAAGATATAAATATTTAGAACTGGAAAATTTATAAAAATGATGCATAAGACTTAAATTTTGGTTGAAGAACAAATTTGTATATTCTTTTCACAAAACCACTGACCCAGCTTATGTAGTTAAGCCTTTAAAAGCAACACACTAGCTTAGTGGAAGGCAGTAAGAATAGCTTATCACCTATTCACAAATCTTATGCAATGAAAATTGGTAACAGAAGTAACAAGTTGACGGTCTTTTTATTTAGTGTCTACTTAAATCACTTATTTTCAGGATTTTGGAAATGTCGTGAGTAATGTAAAGGAAATAAACAACTAGTACACACAAATAAAATAGGAATGGAAAAAAGAGATGAGTATATAAAAATGTTTTCAATGTTCCATGTTTACATTCTGTAACTCTCGTTTTCAATGTTCCTGCAACTCTCGCATCGACAAAATTAAGTCGATAAACTCTGAAAATTGAAACAAATCTGAGTTTTTTTGCACCTTTCAACGGTCGGAGCGAAAATTAAACGCATAAACTCAGCTAATAATACAAATAATAGTAGTAGTGCTTTCAGAGTTTTATGTTTCTAGGTCCTAATTCTCATTGGACTGTTGCACCACCTAATTTATTTTACTTACTTAATGATTAAAACTGGCTTCAAATAACTAACTAATACTTATCTAAATGCGTAATTTAGAATTGTTTCTAAATCTTCATTTTTCTGGCACCTAACAAGAGTAATTAATTTCACTTCATATTCGAATGAAAGTTGTTCATACACAATTTTGAATTTTCTTTGAACACCTCTGAACAGCTGACTACATCCGCCATTTTTCAAAGGTGTTCGCCATTTTTAAAAGGTGGTGAGCAGAGAGAAAAGAGAGAAAAGTTTTTTCTCTTTCGTGGTGAGTATGTGCACAAACTTGCATAAGTATTTGTTCCCCACATTTTTTTTATATGGAGTTACTACATATGCAAGTTGGTGGCCAAATCATAGCTTGTAGGCAAAAAGAGAAAAACCGTCGAAGTTGGTTCTCTCTATTAGTTCTTTCTCGATGGTTCTCTCTATTAGTTCTTTCTCGATGCTTTTGTTGCTAGTGTTATTGGTGGTTGATGTGTCAAGTTGGCTAAAGTTTTGGTCTTCTATTGTTGTTGTTGTTTGTTATTTTCTTCTATAGTTTGGCTCAAAAACACTCTATATGAAGATATAAATCCTTCGTACGTATCACCCTTCAAAACCCATTTGTTTACATTGTTGTATTTGTAATATTGAAGAATTCAACGATTAAAATTTACGTGTTTTCACGCATACATAGACACATTTACTGAGTTTTTAGGGGACATTTCATAAATTAGAGGAGAAATTACACGCACACTAAGAAATACTTTTTTTTTTTTTAGTTTTAGTTTTATTTCTTCTCTCTTAAAAAACAGATACAATTTTCAACTTAAAGATAATAGTAAAGCAAGAATAATTCCTAGCAAAAAAATAATATATAAATAAGTTTACTATTTAAATAAGAAAAAATAGAAATAAATTTAGATACAATCTGTTGTCTTACGACAAGTGTCGAAAGTAGGTATCGAGCAACTTCAAAAATATACAAAATTTAAAAAGAAATAATATTCAACAAATGTTTTGGGGTGAAATGTCGAATATATGTATAAAAAAATAGAAAATAATAATATAAAAATAACAGCAAAATAAAGTAATACATTTTAAATATATGAAAAATTCAAACTAAGATTCTAATTAAGCCATAAATTTCATTAAAATCATAGTTAAAAAGGCATTCTTTAATCTTCTTGTTAAAAGAGTATATAGAGCCAATAGACCGAGTATTAGAGGGTAACATATTATATAGTCTTGGTGCTACCGATGTAAAAAAATTAAAAAAGTGTTGAGAATGATGTGCAGGTATGAACGCAAGATTTCTTTCACTACTGCGCAATGAATGAACAGAAGTAAAACGAAAACCACTTCTTACAAAGAATATTTTTAAAACTTTGTAGAAGTAAAGATGTTTTAGGGGGAGTATGCCCGAGTTAACAAACAACGAAAAACTAAGATCAAGTCTTCTTTTCTTCCAAATGTTTCTTAAAATATGCTTTTGTGATATTAACAGGGGTTGAAGGTAGCTTTTATACGTACCGCCCCAACATATAATACCATATTGAAGTTTAGATTGAACGAGACCATAATAGAGAGTTTAAATCTTCGGCAGCAAAGTTTTCTTAAGTGAAAAAATATGTATGTGGTTGAAAGTAAGTATTTCTTGATTGCTTGTGTATTAGGTTTCCAATTCATTTTACTGTCAATTGTTAAACCAAGATATTTAAATTCAGTTACATTTTCAATACGGAAACACTGGGAAGAACAAACTAAATCAATGCAGCTGGATATATTGAAGCTATTACAAGTAGAACTGTTTAAAGAATAGTTTTTACAATCAATGCTATGTAGAACGAGAGCAGGAGAATTGCCATCAGGAAAAGGTGGATTAAAAAACATTATTTTAGTTTTTTCACTCAAAACAAGTTCGTGCGTCGCAAACCAATGTCTTAATAATTCCAAATCATGGTTAATGTCTGAAATCAGGTCTAACAAGGATGAACTCGAATAAACACAAGCTACCTATATCATCAGCAAAACCCGTTTTAGTTCCTTTTAAATTTAAACTAAAAATCGAATTAATATAAACAAGGAATAAAATCGGGCCAAGGACTGATCTTTGAGGAACACCTATATCAATACTACGACTTTCACTAAAATGTTTACCTATTCTTACCTTTTGTTTTCTATTTTTAAGAAAAGAAAGAAAACCAATCGAGAATAAAGCCCCTAAAACCTGCTCTATCTAATTTTCTTAGCAAAATGTCATGGTCGACCGCATCGAAAGCCTTTGTTATATCAATGAATAGAGCAGCCGTGTACTTTTTTCGGTCCATACTCTCATATACATTAGAACAGAAATTTAATATTGCATCCTCGGTTGAATTTTCTGCTCTAAAACCATATTGGTTTGAGCTAAAAAAAGGAAGAGAATCGAGGTAAGTAAGGATTTTAGTTTTTATAACTTTTTCAAAAATTTTAGAGAAAACCGATAGAAGAGAAATAGGCCTATAATTTTTAATATACTTTTTGTCACCTTTTTTAAAAATAGGAATAACCTCAGCTGTTTTCAAACAATCTGGAAATTTACCTTGAAAAACACTAAAATTATTCGAAAAGCTATTGAGTGTAAAGGAATCAGAGTTGTCTAGAGCATTTATGACTTTAAATACTTCAAAAGAAGATATAGGCTCAAAATAGAAACTATTAAAATGATAGAAATCATTGAAACAATTTTCCGTACAGTTATATGAAGAGTGATTAAACCCAGCATCACTAAGCGTTTTTATCGGTATCTCCGCAAAATAATCATTAAAAAGTTTTGACATTTCTGAGTGAGTGGCTATGATCAAATTTCCGCACGATAAATTTTGAGGAACATTAAAAGTTGAACTACGATTAAACAATTCATTAACTAGTCCCCATTCTTTTCTCGAATTACCTTGGGCTGTATTGAACTTATTGATATAATAGTTTTCCTTACAGACGGGAACTTCAAAACTAATCTCTTTACATAACAGTTCATAATTATTGTGAAGGAGAGCATTATTAGGGTGCTTCTTACACTTGAGTCTTAATTTGTTCTTCTTATCAATTTTATTTAGTAAGTAACTGGACATCCAAGGTTTTAGTTTTTTGTGCTTACCTTTTCTATTCCCAATCACTTCTGAGCTTTGATTAACATAGCCATGTAAAATAGAAATAAGAAGTTCAAAGGCAACAGAAGGATCAGACACAGAAAAGATTCCGTACCAACTTTCAAAAATTAAATAAGAGTTTAGGTACTCAAAGTTAACCTTTATAGAATTATTGACAGAAAATTGATTGAGAACGTCAAATTGTAGTTTATCTTTAAAATTGATAAAAAGACAGAAATTAGCTTTAAGATCAATTCTAGAAAAAATATGATCAATGCAAGTTTTTGATATGGGAGTTATTCGGGTTGGTTCATTAATGCAAGATTCTAGGCCATTTGATGACATCAACGAAAGATAGTTATCTACAGACAAAGATTCATTTAAGATATCGATGTTGATATCACCCACAATAAACAAATTATTAGAATTGTTAGCATTTAAAATAGAGGCAAGCTCCGTAATAAAATCCTCTTCACTAACATGATGAAATCTATAAAAACACACGAAAACTAGTTTAACAGAGTTGATAGTGAGAGAAATCTGAATCATATCCGAACTTAAAAGATCTGTGTTTAAATACTCACAATTTAATTCTTCCTTAAAAAAGACAGCAGTACCACCAGACTCATAAGTATTGTTACACTTAGCATGAAACACATAACCGGGAATGTCAAAGAAATTTTTTTCATGATCATAAATCCAGATTTCAGTTAAGAAGATTATGTCAGGCTTATTAACGAAAGATTCAAAATGAGTTAAAAATAAATCAAAATTTTTTCGCAAACTTCTAACATTCTGATGAACAATAACAAAACTATCACTATAAAAATCAGAGTGAAATACACTTTTATACATTTCTCTATCAAAAAAACAAAAAGGAGTAACTAATGAAATAACATTTAAATTTGATGAAAGACTTTTAGCCATTGTTAAATAATTTTATCTAGATCTTCAATTGAAGATATTATGCGAAAAGTAGTTTCTCCTTCTTGTTTTTTCATCAAAATTACTCCATTTCTTATCCATAAATATAAATATTTCTTTTCCGTTTTAATTAGTTTAGCCTTATTGAACAATAATCTATTAAAAGTTGTTAGGCTTTCATTTATAAAAATAGGTTTCTTCCCATACGCGTCGCCAAATATACAAGTAGATAAATGCTTCTTTCGTTGAATAGAGAAAATATTCTGCTTACATTCCAAAGTCTTGAATTTCACATATTCTATGTTGATTGTTTTCTTTGGTGCAGTTGTAGAGACGTTGCGTTGTTGTTTTTCTTTATTGATTTTAAATAACAATGCTTGATGTCATTCGCAGTGATATTCGCACCTAGGTTAATGCACTCTCGTTCTGGATATTTGGTAAACCAACAATGTCAACACATTTATTTAGATTTTTTTGTTGTAAAAAATTTACTTTGCTGGCAAGATTATTTACTTTGGACCAGTGTTGGGACCTCGCAGAAGCAAAAGAGTGGTAGAAATGATGTCAAAAAGGTGGTAGAAAAGTGGTAGAAATTAAAACCCATATTTATGTAGTAAATCTTATATTCAATAGCTTATTAAAAAATTAAAGAAACAATAATTCAGTTCTTTCAGTTTCAAATATCACAATTCACAATAATTAAATTAGTTAGAAAAACTTAAATTTATTTTTTGCTATATAGACCGCCGGAAAATTTAAGTTTTGAAGCATATTTCAGTAATGCTTTCGGAGGATTAAAATTCTGAAAATTTACTGAAATTTCCCTTGCAGCCAAAATGTTGTGAACGGTTGTAGTTTTTAATTTATTTCTTTTTTCATTTTTTATATTTTTTAAATCTGAAAATTTGCGTTCAGCAGCAGCGCTGCTATGCGGTAAGCAACAAAGCTCCAACATAAAGGAAGATACCTATGTTTTCAAAAATTAAATTGTACATTCCGTCTTTTAAGTTTTTTATCAAAAGCCATTGTGAAACAATGTCATCAGTTTTGAAAATTTGGAGTAATTGATTTTCTCCAACTAATTTTCTCCACTCATTATTAATTAACTCTAGTTCTGAGTTATTTATAGTTGGTGAAAAATGTGTCGTGAGACCTAAAACTGATGGCATTGTTCCATCAATGACGTTTTTCGGGTTTAAATATTTGAAAAATTTTAGTTCATCGTTTGAAAGGTTTTCTTAGTTGCATTACATCTTGTTCAACAATATCATTTTCAAGTAAGTACCTTTCAAAGTAAAGGCCAAAATACATTTGAGAATATGGTAAATAGTTTTCACTGTTTTTTATATTTGTGTTTACATTAATATTTTCTGGTTTTACAAAATTTTTCTTTAAATTTAATTTTAATGGAGTCATACTTTCGAATATCAAGTGTATTTTTGTGTTCTCAGATTGAAATGTTTTATTTAACTCATTTATAACTTTAAGATTTATTGTCAAAAAATTTAAATATACTAAATTGTCTTTGTTTTTTAAAAAATTAAAAATTTGTGAAGCCTTAGAAGAAGGCTTTTCAAATGCGAGCAAAATAAAGTAATGAAACAAGGGATCCCACTGCTCTATAATTCGGTTTATGACCATTTCCATTGAAAGCCAACGAGTTTGGCAAACCTTTAAAATTTGGTGTTCATTGACCCCAAGTGTTTTTTGGAAGGTAAGGAAATCCTATTGTTTTTTCGCACTGTGGCAAAAATAGAAATAGATATCCCCTATTGATTTCTCTATTTGCTCTGGTAAACATTTAGCAGCATAAGTGGAGCACAAACTCAAATTATGGCAGGTACATCCAATGGTAAAAATATTAGGTTTAATATTTTTTAAACGTGAGGCTACACCGCTTAATGAACTTGTCATAACAGCAGCATTGTCTGAAGCGAATCCTGTCATATTTTGAATGGGAACACTAAAATGATTTAATGTTTCTACAATTTTATTGTAAATTGATTCGGCTGTTGAGTCCTCTAGCTCAAACAACCCAAAAAACTTGTCTCTTACTAACCCCTCAACTGAATCAAAATACCTCACAAGAACAACAAGACACTTTTTTGATGAAACATCAGTGCTTTCATCTCCAAAAAAAAACTCCAAACTCTAAAATCCAAAACTCCAAAGATAATAAATTAGTGGATTAAATACTTGAAAAAATTAAATGAAACTTCTTCGTTGATAATATTCATCTATCTGTGGCAAAAGTAAACAATCTATTTTATACAGAGATTAGACAACTATGTAAGATCTGTACAAGGAAGATCACCCAACAGCAACACAGAGAAAAAGAAAGATAACTGGGGTAAAAAAGTGCATGGGAGAAATCCATCATAGCGATTTTATATGCTGTTGTGTTTGTGGAGTGGACGCGTGGAGTTGTAGTCGTATGCGTATGGTAGATAGAAGGTAGAGTTTAATGAAAGGTGAACGGTGAGTTGCAAAAAGTGGTAGAATTTGCTCTTTAGGTGGTAGATTTTCATGAACACCAAAAAGTGGTAGAAATACCACTTAAGTGGTAGAAGTCCCAACACTGCTTTGGACATCAAGCTGCAATTTTCCTCTTGCAGCTTGCTTATCATAGATAGTGCATTGTTGTTTGTCTCTTTCAGAGAAATTATTTCTCTATTCAATGAGATTATCTCTTTGTATACCATTTCAAGTGTGATTTTTTGAGAGTTGTTGTAGTTTTCTGCTGCATGGGTTTGATGTAGTGATCTTGTTGATGAAGGCGGTGAAGAATATGGCGATGGGTGTAGAACAGACGAACGTTGGCGGTGTTGGTGGTGGTGGTGTGGGTAATGATGGCGATGTTGGTGGAGGTGGTGTTGTCTGCGGAGATGCTGAAGCAGGAGTTAGTGGTGTTGTCTGCGGTGATGCTGATGCTGGTGCTGGAGCTGAGGGTAGAGTATTTAATGATTTTGAAAGAGCTATTTGTGTGTTTGGTGTTGGTGAAGCTGATAATGTTGGTGTGTTTGAATCAGAGGTAGATGAGGATGAAGAAGTTTCGTTATCCACGAAAGCATGCCCAGTTGATGCGGGTGCTAGTGGAGTGACGAGTTGCAGTGGGGGGTCGGGAGAGTTAAGGTTGTGATGTTGTTTAAGATCACATTGTGAGTCAGATGAAGGCAACACAAGTGAATTAATTTGAGTTTGTGGTGGAGAGTGACGAAGAGAATCTCTTCTCTTTTTATTGCAGTTTGGACAGACGAATGGTTTATTATTTTTTATCATAAAATCTCTGTCAATAGGTTTCAATTTTACACAGTTCAAATGAAAACAAGTTTTGAAATGAAGACACTGAATTTTAGCATCCCGGCTTCCAACTTTTCGATTACATATGTATGCAATACATTTTTAAAGTTTATACTTTTACAAAGTTAGATAGATAATGCAAAAATTCTCGACACGAGTGTACCCCACAACGTCACCATGAGGCCAGTTTCCGGTTTAGCTTGTAGGCAAACCAATATGGCTACCGAGGATTTATATCTTTACTAGAGTGTTTTTGGTTTGGCTTTTTATTGTGATGTGGTGTTTTCTTTCTTTCTTCTTTTTTTTTATTGTTGTTGTTGGTTTATTGTTTGTATATTTATTTAAGCTTTAATGTATTATGTTGTCTTTTTTCTTTCTTTTATTATTTGTGTTTAAATTTTAAATTGTATTGCCGTTTCATATAGTGCGTTTGGTTTGATGGTTTGATGGTTTGATTTAGTATTTTGTCTTGTTCTAGTTTGGAAGCTTTGTAAATTTCATATTCTTCTATTGCGTCAAGTAATCTACCTTTTCTGCATATATATAATGTTTGTAAATTTGTTTCGATGTCCGTATACCTAATTATGGTTGTTTTCTATTAAATGTAACGCATAAGTGGATTTGGTATTTGGTTTGGGTCTATGTTCATTGAATCTTTCTTCGAATGTTCTACCTGTTTGGCCTATGTAAAATTTGTTGCAATCATTGCATTTAAGTTTGTAGACGCCGGAATTAGATTTTGTTTCTTGTTTTATTTTTGGTTTTAAAATATTTTGTAAGTTGTTGTTTGTTTTCAATGTTATATTAATGTTAAGTTTTTTGAAATGATTAGTTAATATTTGTGGTACAATGTTGGTATATGTAACTGATGTATATTTTAAATTTTCTATTGTGGGTATAATCTTTTTGTTTTTGTTTATTTTCTTTTCTTTTTTCTTTATTAATTTGTCTATTATTGTTGTTTTGTATCCATTATTGTACACAATTTGTTTTATTATGTTAATTTCATTGATGAATTCGATAGGGATGTTGTAGGCTCTATTAATAAATGCAATGAAAGCTGCCATCTTTTGTGAATTTGGGTGGTGGGAATCATTATGTATGACTGTTACTGATGTGGTTTCTTTTCGGTATATTTTATATTTAAATTTATTATTGAATTTTGTTATTGTTATGTCAAGGAAGTTTATTGAATTATTATTTTCTATTTCTGTTGTCACTTTTATTTTTGTGTTGATATTGTTGATGTATTTTGTTAAGATGTCTATTTGTCTTTGTGTTCCATCAAAGATTACAAACGTGTCATCTACATATTTTGAATATGTTATTATTTTGTGTTTTTGTGGATTTAGTGTTGAGAGGATGTATTTATTAGACATCTGCAATGAATGACTTGAAACCAGTTCCAAGACATTCATATTTTTTCAGGTACCTTATTCATTGCACTCACATCTTGAAAATCAAAACGAATGAATCACCTGATATTTGTTTACTGAATGAATGTTGCACCCATTGATACCAAAACATTAAGTGTAGTGTACTCATAAGGAATGGGTATTCGTCACTGTGTACAACGAGTACACCGAGTACACCGAATACAGTCATTTATCTTACTAGTCAAATACGAACTTCTTATATATCCTTTATCATAATAGAAAGAATTGGAGGAGATCGGAGGCTGTGTAAGAAGTGTGCTAATGAAGAAAATTTGTTGAGGTCAATTAATTTATATTAAAGAAGGGACCAATGAATTAGATTTTTACATGTATGTTTTATTTATCAATTTTTTTATTCATTTTCTAGTTCTGTACATATTTCAGTTCCTATACCATTATAATTTAAAAACATTATTTGACTAACTAAAACAGGGTCGGAACCAATTACACTACGTTTTTCAGAAATTAATTGTCTAGCCAAAGTCAAAGCATTCGGTGTACTCGGTGTACTCAGTGTGTTAAAGACAGTTAGATTTGCACTCGTTTTGTTTGAATGAAGTACTTACGTACAGGAGAGAAATCAAACGGTGTATTCATTTCGATAACAGCATCGAATGTTGTACAATGTTTGTGGTTTATGGAGTGGTACTCATTTTCAGTGTGCTCTAGTTAGTAAAATAACAATGAATAGAGTATAGTGAACTACTGTACTTGTTGAATGAATGCAAATGAATGCATTCATGCAGCTCTCTAGTATTTATTTTCAAAGTAGTCAAGGTATATTTCAGCTAATAGTCCACTTAGTGGTGATCCCATAGCTAGTCCTTCTGTTTGGGTATAAAAGCGTTTATTGAAAGTGAAGTAGTTTTGTTTAATTATGATTTCCAGTATTTGTATCAGTTCATTGGTTTGATTTGTGTTGATTCTAGATGTTTGTTGGAGGTTGTCTTTAAGTATTTTAATTGTTTCGTTTATCGGAATGTTTGTGTACATATTGGTTATATCGAATGAAATCATTTTGGAGTTTGTATTTATGTTTATGTTATTAATTTTGTCTATTAATTGTAGAACAAGACAAAATACTAAATGACAAATTAACCATCAAACCAAACGCACTATATGAAATGCCAATACAATTTAAAATTTAAACACAAATAATAAAAGAAAGAAAAAAGACAACATAATACATTAAAGCTTAAATAAATATACAAACAATAAACCAACAACAACAATAACAAAAATGAAGAAAGAAAGAAAACACCATATCACAATAAAAAGCCAAACTATAGAAGAAAATAACAAACAACAACAACAATAGAAGACCAAAACTTTAGCCAACTTGACACATCAACCACCAACAACACTAGCAACAAAAGTATTTCACCCGATGATGGAGAAACACCTCCGAAACGCGTCGTGATATTAAAATATATTTAAAAACTTAAGTTGTAAAATTAAAAATTAAAAATTAGATTAAAATAAAAACTAAATAACATTATTTTTATTTATATTTTAAGTTTTTTGTATTGAACATACATATAATTTTTATCTTTATGCAGAGTGGAATTTTTTTGGGCTTGATGTTCAAAGGAAATGAATGCAATCAAATAAAAAGTCAATCCATTCTTTTCCCAACGTTTCTCCGGTTGTTTTCCGGCATCATCAGGGGTTTTGGAATTTTATTAAACTTTTTTTACAGTTTTACATAACACAATTCAATAAATAACACTTAAATAAATAACACTTATTTGACAAAAAGAAAAACAAACTAGCAAAATAAAAATAAAAACTAATATCACAGACTACTTATTTATTTGTTTGTTCTCATAAATATAAATCACAACTTGGAGACAAATAAACCATAAATTATGACCATATTATGTATATAGATAATATATGTATATACAATGGCAATTCTCCTCTCACTTTGAAAATTATGTTTACTTTATTTAATGAGTTCCTATTTGGATGGTACGAGATCTGTTGCAGGTTAGGATTGACATTTACTGTTTCCTTCTGTGTGATTTTTTTTATACTTTATTACTATAGGTTTTCTATCTAAACCTTAAAAATCGTTATCATTATGACGGGTAGATGGCTATTTTGTGTTCTAAATGGTAAATTAGTGTGAACTGTTGTTGAAAGAAAAAAGTTAGGATAGCTTTTATAAGCGATAGTAAAACTAAGCTTTTTTTATTATTGATTAAAAAAGCTTTTGACTTTAAAGAAAATAAGAAAAAGTAGGAATATAATCATATTACAGACAATTTTTTACTTTTATTTCGATATATTATTAGAACCACTTAAAAATTCAACTTGACAAGCAATGTTAATTGAAAATTGTCTAATGCATTTGAATTGAGTTGAATCACTTTACATATACGGAAAGCTTGGTGGTAATCACATTTGACTATCAAAAGTGTAACTATCAGTATCAGATATCACATAAGCCGATTCCATGTAGAAATATGATTATAATTTATTACTATTACTTTAATATTGAGTTTAACTTTTATTTAAATAACGTATAATAAATGCCATATAAAACTCAACTAAGTAACTTCCAATAGGAAGTTATTGTAATCAGGTCGATTTATCGAATTGAAAACTTTGACATTTCTTGACATTTTGAGGTCCCTAAAATCTAAATCAAAGATTTTTAGACAGATTTGTATGCAACAAAGAATGACGTTTTTAAAGTGTAGTAAAAAGTTGAGAAAAATCTATTGACAGTTTTTGTATTTATAAAAAATAAAAAAAAAACTAATAAAAGTTGGTAAAAATTGATTTTCGGCTCAAATATCTTTTTAAAAATTAAAGATATTAGCTTCAAACTAATTTCATCATCAAATATTGTTTACAACAAACAGTAAAATTAACAACTTTCTTACACAACACGAAAACCTACAAAAATATCAACCAACGGTTTCGACTTAAGTAATATGAGTCAAAGAAAGAAATTGGCATCACTTTTATAAAACTTCCTTTTAATAAAATGTCTGCTCCGAGCAAATTGTGCTTTTTTCAAAATCTTGCCCTACAATTCATCTACATTTAAAACATTAAAAAAGAACAAAATGCCTGATTTTAAACTTAATTTAAAAATTAAATTATTGTGAAAAAATAAACTATTTATAAAACGACATACATAAAACACTTTGTAAGTTTGAAAGTAAACATCTTACATTTTTTGCGAAAAGTGATGTTCGTAGTTACGACTAAATTATTGGTTTTGGTACCAATTCGTGATACCTATAAGAAATACTTTTTATTTTAATAATGTTGCAACTGATCAAATCCAAGCGAAAATAAAATTTAACTTTTTCATGTCGAAAATTTTAGAACGCATCCTTCGTGCATTTTTCTAATGTCAAAAAATTCAAGAAATTGAAGTATATTTTTTTTAGTAATGAATTACTCATAATAAAAATAAATTGTGCATGCCTAACTATAGTTTTCTTTTTGAAGTAGTTTATTCTAAAGATGATATTAGGACAATTATTATAGTTTATATTGTTAGGTTTAAGTGAAAAAAATCACCTGTCAAGACAAAACCTAGTATCCGTTATGTTTTTGTGACTTTGGAAAAAAAAAACTAGCGTACCGTGTACTTATTGTTGTTGGATTTCACATACATATATTGATATTAATGGATCATTATTCGTGGTCAAAATTACAAATACAACAATTTAAACAAATGTGTGTTGGAGGGTGAAACGTACGAAAGATTCCGGTCTTTATATGGAGTGTCTTTGCTAAATAGGTACTTCACGCAAAAGCTTCATCCCTTTCCCTTTTTCGAAACCATTGCTGCTGGAACAAACAAAAACAAAAAGTCATGGGAGGGTAACACCATAGATTATCATAGAAACAATATATTTTAGAAAGAGCTTTCATTTTTGTAGGAAAGATCTTTGTTTAAAGGGGGAGAGTACGATGACTCAGGCGACAAAGTTTAATAACGGATTAGAACAGTTAAAAAACATTAAAATATAGCTTTTTCAGTTTCATAGGTCAATATTCTCCATAAGTACGGTGACCATATTTTCCGAGACAAAATAATGAACAGTACCCAAAAAATGAAAAATGTTGACCAGGAGGTATTCAAGATTTTTTTGTATTTCATTGAGTAATAGTAAATAAATATAATATAATATAAATTAATTAATAAATATAGTATAATTAGGTATATGTATTCATAAAATAAACAAAAAAGGAACTTTCATCGATAATAAACAAAACAAACATAAAAATAAAACAGAGTTTTTCAGTCTCTAACTTATTTACAAAAAAAAATAAACAAAACATTAAACTCTTTTATATCATATTGGCTAATAAAACAACTTTGACATTGAATTACAATATATTAATATTGTTAAAATAAGTACTTTTCGGAAGAATACATTTTTTTAATTAATTCTGGCTTTCCTTTTTAATAATACTTAAATTCGATGCAATTTAATTCATAAATGCATTTGCAAATTAAAATGGACCTGATTGTTTCAATTTTCAAACTGTTTTTTTCGTTTGTCCATACATTGTTGAAAATTGAGAAAACTCTCTCTATAGGGGCATTAGACCCAGGAAGGCATAAACAAAACTCTACGATTTTTGAAATGTTTTCATATTGTATCATTTTTTCATTGAAAAACTTGAAATTTTCGACCCACCTATCTCCAGCACTCATTTGGCTCTCCTTCCATTTAAAATTTTTTTCTGAAGAAACATAATTTTGTACACATAAAAACTCTTCTAAAACATCAGTGTCATTAATTGAAATATTGCTTCTCTTTTTCATAATATACATTAAACTCAACTTCACTTTGTCCCAGGAAGGAGTGTAATTCTTCCTCTTCATTTATTTTTGGAGTGAAGGGTTTTTCAACAATGCAATAATTCCAACAGTAGCAGTGCACTCTCAAATTTATTTTTACCATTGTCATGGTCAATAAAACTAAATGGTAAAATTAATATCCAGTGGTGAAAGTCATCCTGTGTGCAAGTGTAAGCGTATTAGTTTAAATTCCCCTGCATGTTAGGATGTATAATATGATCTGATTTTTGTAATTGTGAGATTAGGAAGTGTTCCGAAAAAGAAAGACAACGAATTATTATATAAGGGTACGTTTGCATTAAACATTTAATGGTTTTCATGCTTAGGCTTTCCTCAAAGAAAAAAATCATAAAATAATGAACAAATAATGAGCAATTTCTAAAATAATGAACATTTTTATGTTTTCCGACACACAATAATGCATAATGAACATTTTCTTCAAATAATGAACTGTTCACTATAATAATGAACGGATGGTCACCGTACCTATCTCCAGCACTCATTTGGCTCTCCTTCCATTCAAACATTTTTTCTGAAGAAACATAATTTTGTACACATGAAAACTCGTCGAAAACATCAGTGTCATTAATTGAAATATTGCTTCTCTTTTTCATAATATACATACTAGGGATGTTGCGAATGTTCGCATCCGCATCCGCAATTGTGGATCATTCGCAATAATTCCAACATCCGCATCCGCATAAACTGATGCGGAGTTTGTTGCGGATGCGGATGTTTTTAAACGTTTTTTTTGTCAAATTTGTAGTTGCAATCGAAAAATAGCAACAGCACCGCATACTATATCATGATCAACAACAACGACCCTTTCAACCTTAGTAAAAATTTTAAATTAAAAAATCTCGGTCCCAAGTAGGTGACAACGAAAGCAACAACAAGTGATATGCAATGGTCACAGATTGGAGGATATAAAAGCTCTTGCTAAGTGGCCAAAGGACACAGTTTATTTTTATATATTTATATTTTATATATTTATATTTTATATATATACATATATATTTTATATATTTAGGATTAATATACGATCCACTAAGAAACAGATTGCAGTCTGCTTTTTATTAAATATAACTCACCCATTTTTAAATTTAATTATTAAACGCAAAGATAATCAATACAATTTTCCTTTATTTACTGACTTAAAATTGTTTTTATTTAATAAATTCTAAAATCCGCATCCGCATCCGTGGATGTGAGTCTCAAAAAATCCGCATCTGCATCCGCATCCGCGGATGTCAACATTTTTACATCCGCAACAACCCTGATACATTACATACATTAAACTCAACTCCACTTTGTCCCAGGAAAGAGTGTAATTCTTACTCTTCATTTATTTTTGGAGTGAAGGGTTTTTCAACAATGCAATAATTCCAACAGTCGGAGTGCACTCTTAAAATTACTTATGGAAAATGCCATAACTAGTCCAAATGGAAAAAAGATGAGTTTCATTCACATTCACTGAAAGTTATTTTTACCATTGTCATGGTCAGTAAAACTCAATGGTAAAATTAATATCTAGTGGTGAAAGTCATCCTGTGCGCAAGTGTAAGCGTATTAGTTTAACTTCCCCTGCATGTTAGGATGTATAATATGATCTGATTTTTGTAATTGTGAGATTAGGAAGTGTTCCGAAAAAGAAAGACAACGAATTATTATGTAAGGGTACGTTTGCATTAAACATTTAATGGTTTTCATGCTTAGGCTTTCCTCAAAGAAAAAAACCATAAAATAATGAACAAATAATGAGCAATTTCTAAAATAATGAACATTTTTATGTTTTCCGACACACAATAATGCATAATGAACATTTTCTTCAAATAATGAACTGTTCATTATAATAATGAACGGATGATCACCGTACTTATCAATGAAAGGGAAACAAGACTTCTAACAAAACACGCTTTTGAAATAAAGCTAGCTTTTTAATGTATTATATCGGGTGATTTTTTAAGAGCTTGAGAACTTTTAAAAAAAAAAAAACGCATACAATTTGCAAAATCTCATCGATTCTTTATTTGAAACGTTAGATTGGTCCATGACATTTACTTTTTGAAGATAATTTCATTTAAATGTTGACCGCGGCTGCGTCTTAGGTGGTCCATTCGGAAAGTCCAATTTTGGGTAACTTTTTCGAGCATTTCGGCCGGAATAGCCCGAATTTCTTCGGAAATGTTGTCTTCCAAAGCTGGAATAGTTGCTGGCTTATTTGTGTAGACTTTAGACTTGACGTAGCCCCACAAAAAATAGTCTAAAGGCGTCAAATCGCATGATCTTGGTGGCCAACTTACCGGTCCATTCCTTGAGATGAATTGTTCTCCGAAGTTTTCCCTCAAAATGGCCATAGAATCGCGAGCTGTGTGGCATGTAGCGCCATCTTGTTGAAACCACATGTCAACCAAGTTCAGTTCTTCCATTTTTGGCAACAAAAAGTTTGTTAGCATTGAACGATAGCGATCGCCATTCACCGTAACGTTGCGTCCAACAGCATCTTTGAAAAAATACGGTCCAATGATTCCACCAGCGTACAAACCACACCAAACAGTGCATTTTTCGGGATGCATGGGCAGTTCTTGAACGGCTTCTGGTTGCTCTTCACTCCAAATGCGGCAATTTTGCTTATTTACGTAGCCATTCAACCAGAAATGAGCCTCATCGCTGAACAAAATTAAATCGGACGTAAAGCGCGAAACACATTTCGAACCGAACACTGATTTTGGTAATAAAATTCAATGATTTGCAAGCGTTGCTCGTTAGTAAGTCTATTCATGATGAAATGTCAAAGCATACTGAGCATCTTTCTCTTTGACACCATGTCTGAAATCCCGCGTGATCTGTCAAATACTAATGCATGAAAATCCTAACCTCAAAAAAATCACCCATTACTTCTTTAAAAAGTTTAAAAATCAAGAAAGTTTTGAAAAACAGAACCAGTATAATGTAATTTAATATTTCTTAATAAGACTATTTTAAAGTTCGATGTAAAAGATTAAGTTTGAATAGAATAAGATTTGAACTATTAGTTTTTTGCAAAAAATTTAAAATCTTTTTGTTTTAAAAATTTGTAGACTGTAAAATATTAAAATACATACAAGAAAAACAAAAAAAAAAAGCGACAAAAAGTAGATGTTATTGAATATTCATTTAGACAACCGTTATTCTGAACCGTTTGGATAAAGGCAGACGGTACAGACAAATCAATGTTACAGTCGTTTGTGAAAGCGTCTGTTAGCTCTATTCGAAATTAACATATTTTTTGAAAATAACTATCACATTTTTGTTGTGACAGCTTTTTAGGTATCAATTTGACTATCACCTTACGTAGATCAAATTCGATCATTTTGATTGCCATATATCAAAAATCACCTAAGCCGATTCCACCCAGGATTTGTATATTTTTATATCTGGGTGCACTCCCTTTAGTTATACAGCAAAAGCCCAGTTGTTCTTATTTCTCAAAATAATTTGATATTGATTCACTCTGTTGCTGGTAATAGCTAGTAAATAATATTACCTAAATGATAACCTGTCGCTTATTTTTTGGCAAGAAGCTACGCACAGAATACAATGTTAAAAATCAGAATTTATTCAATGGTTATAATTAAAAACAAAATCAATCAAGAACTTACTCTAAGAAAAACATTACCGTGTTTATTAAAAATTAATTTGTTTTTGCTACATAGATTACATATTAATGTTACAATCGATTAAAGACTATCGTCATTATCCAGCAATACAGGCTTTGTTTAACCTTAATTGAATGACATATTATTGTCTCTCAAGTTGCATTCAAACTGAATGGCATTCTCTATTTTTATTTAATTTTAAGAATTCAGAGTCATAAATCACATTTACTTTATGCAGATATAAAATTATATGATACTACATACAAGATTAAGTCAAATTAAGTAATGAAAATGGTTTTTAAATTTGTGCTGGTTTAAATTGCATTAATTTTACTTTTTGAAGTATTGATTCATAATTTTTGTCTAATAGAAATTTTATGGAGGACAATCTGTAAAATTGCAAAGAAACCCATAGTTTCGAAATAAATGCATCGTGTGAACGATTACATAAGTGCATACTTTTCCAAATTGTTTATCTGCTTCCTTTTAAACTGTAATTATTTCTAGTTTTGCTGGTGCCCCAGTAAACAAAATCCATATTTAGCGGACTGTGCACAGGTTTCGTTCATAGTCGGGATGAGTTCCAAACCTAATTCATATTTGCCCATTCTCTTTTGTTTTTTATACTTTACATTGAATTTGTTTTTTGAAACTAAACATATTAATCTGGTACAGTATCGAGACTTTTGTTTCTGTTATTGACACTGTGATCATCGTGGGGTGATATCTGTGACAGTGAAATATTTAAATTATTGCTGTTGACGTTTGTGCGGTAGTGGTGATGTAAATGATGTTGGTTTAAAAATACTCCGAGGGCGTTTTCTCAGACTACATCTGTAATACCCGTATATTGGCAGGCTGATAAACCAGCAGAGTTAGATCTTGGAACTGCAGAAGAAACAGAGTACGGACTTGAAAAGCCAGACGCATGTTGTTTTGCTTTTAGCCGTAGTGTTGCAATGCTGGAGCTCATAGCTGCGCACGGCTCTGTTGTTGCCCTAGGATGATACATATAAGGATTACTAGGCGCCGTGTAGTGACATGCAGGACCTACGACAGCCGACGCTGAGTTTGAAGTTAATGAAGACCCCATTCCATTCTGAATCATAGAACTAGTATTCATACTAGCAGCCACACTCGAAGCAGAAGCATTAAAACAATTTATTGAATTTTGATGGTGACTCGTTGAAACAACTGAACCCAATGGATTAACTGGCCACGGAAATGGTTTCGTTCCAAGAGGTGAGGGAACTTTTGTCCAGTTATTGTATGGAGAATATGAAGAATATAATGAGTCATCTGAAAAAGGCTGTATAAACTGCGTTCCGAATCCACTTTTGAAATCAGCTGCGGCTACAGCAGCGTTCATTGCATTGCGTTCACGTTTGCGCCATTTAGCTCGTCGGTTTTTGAACCAAACCTGTTAAAAAAAGAACATTTATTAAAAAAAGGCGTAAACGTAAACTTAATATTTACTATTAAATAATAATATTAGTAATATTAGTAATTCAAAATTTCATCAAAAAGCTAAAAGAGTACGATCTTCTATGTACTAAGTATTTTCAATTTTTGTATTAAAAAAGGTACTAATTAACATAATACTTAGTATTTTTAGTTCATAAGTCACCAGCCAGTTAATGATTTAAATCTTTTGAATTCCTGGAACTGGCTTAGGAATTATTTTTTTTTTATTCATAAGTCACTAAATAGCTTGTGAATTAAAGTGAAGCTTCATTGTACGTATTACCTTTATTTTTTTTTTTATTACAGACAACCTTTATTACTTCCTGGCCTCTACGTCTTATCGTTCTTTTGCGTAAAAACTATATCTTATTTTTGAATTTTCTTAAGGAGACCGCCCCTAAATACTTTGACGAAAACCCCCTGTTGTACAATTCGTTATCTTTTAAAGCCACTAACCATTATGGAATCTTTAACGAGAGTCGAGACGATATCTTTGGGTTAGTAGAAAGTGATTTGTTTATACTCACAGACTACATGACACCCTGTCTGAACTTCAATAAACCTTTTAATACTATCTCTTAGCCTAGGAACGAGTGGGTTAATAAAGTTCCAGGCATGAGTGAGTCGACTATATCCATATACATCTACTGATGGCTAGATAACGGATGCTGGAGTAGGTGTGGGTTTCTTTTCTGAAACTCTCTATCCTCCTTACTCCATTACACTTTTCGATCAAAGCAGTGTCTTTCAAGCCCAAAGCAGTGTCTTTCAAGCAAAATAGGTCTCAATTATGGCGCTATCACGACCACCGATTTCTGCGACAGTAATCAAATCGAAGCTTGTAAATTACCGTCGCCAAGGACAACCGGTTCTTGGCTCACAGCATCACATTAGACATTGCTGAGTACCAGGTCACAGTGATTGGAACGAGAGAGCTGATGAGCTCGCGAGGATAGGTAAAACACTGGACAAATCCCGTATAGTCTCGAGTACATCCTCATCCTGTGAACTAAAACAGTTCATTGGTAACAAGATATTACAAGAAACCAATAAAAGATGGAAAAGCCTAGAAACCTGGAAATAATGACCCAAATTAGACAAGACTAGATACCGTTCGATAATGCATCTAGACAAAAAATCTCTACGGTTACTTGTGAGCATAATAACTACAGGTTACAACCTGTTGGGTAACCATATACAAAATGCGGCCAGCTGCCAATGATATGAATAAGGGCTGTAGTGATGAGTAAGAGCAAGACGACACTGCCCACTTCTTATTCTAGCATTATTCCACACTAGAGATAAACTCTTAGGCAGAAACTTCTTCGATAATTTTGAAGAACTTGAAGACATTCCAGGAAACTGCTTATTAGGTTTTATCAAAAACCTCCAAAACCTCTAGAACAAGACAGCCCACACACAGCATTGGTTTTAATTATTTCTTTTTCTTTTAGAGAAGTTCAATACTTCGGGGTATTACAATGGATCTACATTAATCTAAGTGTGGCGATAACGTCACCAATCTTCAGCCCGAACATATTTACAGGTATCAACATATACATACACGGTGTCCCAAAAGTAATGGTTCAAACTAAATATGATGAAAGGTCAGGTCATGACCAAACAAAATTCAGTAGCTTTTGTATTTCCAGAAAGCTAAATTTGTTACAAATATTTTTAAACATCATCCAAATTCCGTTGTTTATATCTACAGGGTGTCCCATAAGTAATGGTCCAAACTGTATATGGTGAAAGATCAAGTAATGCTCTATCAAAATTTGGCAACATGTCTGCAACGCATCCTTACAGTTTTCGAGTAACGGCTGTTTAAATGGTTTTTTACTAACCCTGACCAAACCTTGAATAAAAATAAATCTTTTTTAAATTTAAAAAATTAATAATTAAAATCTTATTTTAATCAATTTTATTTTCTAACATCAAACTTTAAAATAGTATTTTTAACAAATCATATTACACATTTCTATTTGCTCGATTTCTTTGATTTTAAGAATGGATAAAATATTAAAGTGATAGCTTTGGTTCAATAGCTATAAGCATTTCAATTTAAAAAGTCACAATCTATTAAACAAATGTGATGAGTGTTTGTGTTTGTGTTGGAATTTTTGTTACATTACTAAAGACATCTGGTTACCATTTAATTGGGTAGGCTCAAACCCATATGATGAGCCCCCAAATTTATTTTAGATTAGAACAGCAGCAGTTGCGGTCTTTTTCGTTATAGCGCAGAGCTTCTTAACGACTACGTCCACTACTTGTAGTAACGCTTTTATTATTTAAACAGGAAATTGAAATAAGCTATTTTGTATCAACATCAGTTTTGCAATGATTGCTTAAAACTGTTGGTCCCCTCCATACCTGGCAACATCACTCGCTCACAGGTTGTATGCTGTAAAGCTACAAAATAAATTAAAATATTGTTTCATTTTTAAAACAGGGATTTCAATATTGAAAACGGTCATAATTTTGGAAAACGCAGGATCATAAAACGGTTATAATTTTGGAAAACGCAGGATCATAAAAGGTGGGAAGGACTCTAATTTTATTCGGAGTTAAAAAAAGAATTTTACTTCTACGCATCTTTTTTATAGCAATCGTCTGAAATGCCCTCTTTTTGCATGTAAAAGTATCAAAAGCTGTAGTTAAAAACGTCTGGCATGTCCACAGTTTGGCAACTTCAATAAAAAATCCAATCGATTCGAGTCCGGTGACTTAGGGGACTATGTTTTTGTTGCACCACGACCCATTCATCTTTCGGAGAAAGTTCTGTCAAAAAAACTTCTGACATTTCTTCCATAATGGAAAATTAATTCTTCTTATATAACTTAATGATGCAATAGTGCAATATCATCACCCAAATTCCAGAGAATTCATTACTTCATGGTGCAGGTGCCAGCTGCAACCAAATTCTAAGTAATTATGACTTATGATAGCTCATGCCTTTTGTTCTCTTGTTATATTCTTTCGATATTTGATTATAAATACATGTGAAGTTATTTTAGTGCTTGGAGTTGTATTTTACCAATTGACAATAAAGGTTCAGGCAATCTGCCTGAAGAAAAAAATATTTTTTTAAAATAAAACAAAACGTTTTTGTTAACTGGCGCCCGAGCAGCAGGGACAGTGATAGTGTTTAAAACTCTTGATGATCTTAAATTCAAACAAAAAAAATATACAAGTTAAATTGCAATTATAAAACAAAAGTGAAAAATTAAAAATTACAAAAAAGGAAAAAAAAGTGAAAGTTCAAAAAAAAAAAAAAAAAAAAAAATTTTTTTCTAAGCGAAGAAATAATTAAAGACTTAAAAATAAATCATCAAAAGTGAAACTGGAGAGGCCCCGGAGTCACCTTTAAGAAAAGAAAGGATAAAACGGAAATTGCCATCCCATCCTTTTCACCAGAGTTACCCTCACGTGATCCCAGACAACAATTGGAAAAAATAGTAGCAGCTCCCAAGATGTTTTTAATCTTGTAAGTTTTATGATAAAATTATTATATTAAAATTGATTTATAAAAAAAGAAGTTGATTTATAAAAAAAAAAGAAGTGAATATTATTAAATAAGAGAAAGATAACAAATAAAATTTAAAAAAAAAAGAATTATAGAAAAGAAAATTAATTGATTTGAAAGATATTGATACTAAAAGTGAAATTTATAAAACTTAAAGAGAATAAATTAAAATTTAAAGAAAGATTATAAATTTAAAAGAAGAAAAAAAATAAAGAATTTTTAAATATTATAAAAAAAAGAAATTGAAAGAAATTAATTGATTTAAAACCTATTAAAAGCGAAATTAGAAAAATATAAGTGATTTAATTAAAAAAAAATTGAAAAAAATATAATTATTGATGAATAAACAGTGACTAGTTTAGAAAGGAAATACATTTATACTTGATTAAAATTAATATAAGATCCGAAAATCATAAATATCAAAAAATTATCTATCTCCCTACTTTCTTGCAAATTTTAATTGCAATATTTAAAGAATGAATCCTAATAATTTAGTCAGACTTCCTCGTGCGGAAAATGTTGTACCAGTTGGTGCACCCCCTGCAAACGCAGGACAACCACCCCAAAATGCACACAATGAAGCATTTAACATGAATACTATTACTGAACATGTCAATAGAATAATTAATGATACTCTTACTCGAGAAGGTAGAACTATTCTTCAATCCCTACTTAACCCGAACCTTGATTTTGCAAATGACATAGACCAACCTATTAACATAGGAAATGATAGAAATTTATCAGATTTAGATAAAATCCCAGACGTTGTCAAAAGCCTCCGTGAATTTTCCGGGCAGGCAGGAGAGTTCAGCTCCTGGAAAAAAAGTGTTGATAGAATATTAACAATATACGAACACCTTAAAGGTACACCTAAGTATTACGGAATTTTGAGCGTCATCCGTAATAAGATAGTAGGCCTAGCTGATATAGCTCTTGAGTCCTATAATACGCCATTAAATTGGCAAAAGATTTCAAAATGTTTAACCCTCCATTACGCGGATAAACGAGACATTGGTACATTAGAGTATCAAATGACCACTCTCGTACAAGGTAATAATTCTATTCCCGAATTTTACCAAATGGTATACCAGCACCTTTCACTTATTCTTAATAAACTCTCAAGCATGGATATGAGCCATGAATCATTTACCAACATGATACAATGTTATCGTGGTAAGGCATTAGACACATTTGTTCGCGGATTAAGAGGCGATCTCCCACGCCTCCTCAGCATTAAAAAACCTGTAGATCTCCCACAGGCTCTCCACCTTTGTCTTAAACTCCAAAATATGGACTATAGAACGCAATATGCAAACAATAGCCAACATATTATGCGTAGAACACAAGTCTCTATGCAACCACCACCAATTCCCCCAAAACGTCGAGATCAAAATATTTCGGTTCCCCGTAAACAATTCTATCCAGAATTGTTTCATAATCCACAGCCCTATAAACCCAACTACAATCAACAATATGGCTTCCAAAACAGGCCACAATTTGGTGCAAACCAACAAAGATTCCAAAACAGGACACCATTAGGAGCACAACACAACAGGTATCCTGGACAATACACCCCTAGGCCTCAGCCTCCACCAGAACCAATGGACGTCGATAGAAGCATCCAGTCAAGACAAAAAAAAACAAAAACGTGGAAACCCTACAAATTCCCAACAATACAATACGAGACCAGCTGATAAATTCCAAAGAATTTATAACACCTACAACACAGAAACAGACGAACAACCAGAAGAAATTAAAAACACAGATGATTTGGAACATCAAGAGCCGGACCAATATCCAGAAGAAGAAGAAACCTCCCCCTTTGACCAAATTGAAGAACCAGATGACATCTATTTTTTAGATTAAATCACTCTTCACTTCCCTACGCAGAACTAAAAGTGAAGAGTGGAGAAGTATTAAAATTTTTAATTGACACAGGCTCTAATAAGAATTACGTTCAATCAAAACGCATAAGAAATCCAATACCTAATGAAAAATCATTTTTTGCCAACTCTATTGGTGGTAACATTGAAATTACTCACCATTCATTTTTTAATCCATTCGATAGAAATAGTACTAATAAACTGAAATTTTTTATTGTTCCAAATTTAACGTCATTCGACGGCATTATAGGAAATGATTCCCTAAGAGAACTCAAAGCAATCATACACACAGATAAAAGTTTTATGACCATCCTTGAAAACATAAAAATTCCCCTAAAACAATACAAATCTGAGACAATAAACAATATAAATATACGTACTTCACATCTATCTGAAGTACAAGTTAAAAAAATTCACGATATAATTAGGAAATGTCCTAGTCTTTTTGCAGACCCGGACGAAAAACTAACCTATACGAGTAAAGTAAAAGGTGAAATCAGAACAACCACAGATACACCGGTGTACTCAAAAACATACCCTTATCCTATGGCACTAAAAGAAGTTGTCGAATCTCAAGTAAAAGAATTACTTGACCAAGGGATAATACGACCGTCAAGATCTCCATACAATTCTCCCGTATGGATAGTCCCTAAGAAAATGGACGCCTCCGGTCAGAAAAAATTCAGAATGGTTATTGATTACAGGAAACTGAATTCAATAACTATTTCAGACAAATATCCAATACCAGAGATAACTGAAGTATTGGCACAATTAGGAAAGAATAAATTTTTTACTATTATAGACTTAAAAAGTGGATTCCATCAAATACCATTGACGGATAAAGATATAGAAAAAACTGCATTTTCTATTAATAATGGAAAATATGAATTCTTGAGGCTCCCATTTGGTCTCAAGAACGCTCCCTCAATCTTCCAAAGGACATTGGACGATATCCTAAGGGAACATATAGGCAAGCGTTGCTATGTCTATATAGATGACATTATCATCTTTGGCGAGTCCGAAGACGAGCATCTAAAGAACATAGAATTAGTCTTTACGACACTTAATAAAGCAAATATGAAGATCCAGTTGGACAAATCAGAATTTCTAAAAAAAGAAATAGAATTTCTAGGATTTTTAGTAGGTATCAACGGCATAAGAACAAATCCTGCTAAAGTTGAGGCAATTGTGAATCTTTTACCGCCCCGTAATCTGAAAGAACTTCGTTCATTCCTCGGCATGTGTGGTTATTACAGACGATTCATCCAAGATTATGCCAAGTTAGCAAAACCGCTAACTTCTCTTTTAAGAGGGGAAGATGGACGCGTGTCCAAAAACGCATCTAAGAAAAAAATTATTCAGCTTGACGCAAATGCGATGCAAGCCTTCAAAAATTTAAAAAACGCTCTTACTTCAAAGGAAGTCATACTTAATCATCCGAACTTTAAAAAGGAATTCGAATTAACAACTGACGCCTCCGACTATGCCATTGGCGCAGTCTTATCCCAAGATAAGAAACCAATTACATTTCTTTCTCGGACACTAAATAAAACCGAGGAAAACTACGCTACCAACGAGAAAGAAATGTTAGCAATCATTTGGGCTTTAACAAGCCTTAGAAATTTCCTGTACGGATCAAGGAAGGTACACATATTCACGGACCATCAACCACTTACATACGCATTGAGTAGCAAGAACACTAATAGTAAAATGAAAAGATGGAAAGCCATCTTAGAAGAATACAATTACGAGTTAAAATATAAACCAGGTAACACTAACATAATAGCAGATGCACTCTCAAGAATTCAACCAATAACTCATTTAAACTCTTTAACTATGACTCAGCATAGTTCCGAAAGTTCTTCTCATAACCTTATCCCTACAGTCGAATCCCCTATAAATGTCTTCCGTAATCAAATAATTTTAAAACTAGGCAATGAAGACAGTTATCAAATAAAACCCTTTTTTCTCGAATTTTACCAGGCACACCATTATTAAGCGCAAATACAATGAAAAAGATATAATTGACATTTTTAAGAGATATTTGAACCCCAATCTGATAAACGGACTTTTAGCACCAGAACAAGTCATGGGAAAAATACAACAAGTTTATCCTTCTCACTTTAAAGATTATAAAATTAGATTTACCCAAACTCTAGTGCAACACATAGAAAACGAAACCGATCAAGAAGAATTAATGCTAACAGAACACAAAAGAGCTCATCGAAACGCTGAAGAAAACAAACTTCAAATTCTGCGAAAATATTATTTCCCTCAGATGAACAACAAGATCAAAAATTTGGTAAAACGTTGCACAGTATGCAAAGCAAATAAATACGACCGACATCCAAACAAGCAAGTAATCGAACCTACTCCTATCCCAAATTACCCAGGTCATACTTTACACATAGATATATTTTCGACAGAAAAATTCCTCGTGCTTACAGCACTAGATAAATTCACTAAATTTGCACAAGCAAAAATAATAAAATCTCGTTCAATAGAACATATAAAGAGACCTCTTCAAGACATTTTATTCTATTTCTGCGTTCCAGAAAATGTCGTAATTGACAATGAAAAGTCTCTGAATTCCGCATCAATTACTTCCATGTTAGAGGATGACCTCAAAATAAAAGTCTTCACGACACCCCCATATAAAAGTGAAGTAAATGGACAAGTGGAACGATTCCATTCCACATTATCCGAAATTATGAGATGCATTAAGGCAGATGGACCTCCTCGTTCATTTAAGCAACTCTTGGAACGATCAGTCAATGAATATAATTTCTCTATTCATTCTACCACAGGTAAAAAACCTGTTGAGTTATATAATGGACGAATACCGAGATTAAATCCCGAAGAATTCGAGAAAGTTCGTGCTTCTAATATTGAAATCCTTAAATCAAAACAGCAAAAAGATTTAGAATACCATAACAAAAAAAGGAAACCAATAAAGCATTACCTTCCCGGTGAAATTATTTTTGTCAAACATAATAAGAGATTAGGATCAAAATTGACATTTAGATACACGAAAGAAATAGTAAAAGAAAACAAGAATACAATAGTTATAACAGAATCGGGCAGGAAGATTCATAAAAGTCTAATAAGAAACTAAAATAGAAATTTTAATTACAGGCTACTATTCATCACCGTTAAAGGAGAAATTCAAATTCTGGATTTCTCAAACTCACAATTTGTATCTCTACATGTTGGACAGGCAAAAATACAAGAAGGAAACCTTAAGATAATACACGATGTTGATATTGAACAATATCAAAAATTTATTGAAGATATTACCCCGACTTTAAATCTTAATATTACACGTAACCATACATTATTTCCATTAATTTCACTTGAGATTGAACAAATAAAAAATTTAATTTTACACATTACGCCTAAAACCAGGAAAGTAAAGAGATCACTTAATTTTATCGGATCCGCATGGAAATGGATTGCAGGAAATCCTGACCATGACGATTTTTTAATTATTAAAAAGAAAATGTCAAACTTGTTAAAAAACAATAATAACCAAGTTGTTATTAATAAATTACATAATGAAAGAGTAAACAATCTAACAAAAATTAATAATGAAATTTTAAAATTCCTAAAGAAAGATAATACTGTTAACAGTAAAATTGTAACCACACTCCAATATAAGATAAGAATAGTTAAAGAAGAATTACAAAATATAAATCTTGCCATTAATTGGGCTAAAATGGGAATCATTAATTCATTAATATTATCAAAAGAAGAAATAAATCTAGCTATAAATACATTAGATTAAGAAAAAATTCCTTACGAAACAATCGAAGAAGCATTAAATTTTGCTGAAATAAAAATTGTAACAAACATGACTTCACTTCTTTATATTATAAGCATACCAATTACAAAAGAAACTAATTATGAAAAATTGTTGTTAAGACCTATTAAAAAGGGAAAAGTGGCCCTTGACATAAAATATGAAAATATCATACGAAATAAAAATGAAATATACGCAATAAACAATAATTGTAAAACTATTAACTATGTAACAATTTGTAATGCTAAGAATATTGTAAACTTAACTAACTCCACATGTATTGCTAAATTATTAAAAAGTTTAAAAGCAGAATGTAACCTAATGAACAGTCAGCATCTACCCTACATTGACGAAGTAACATCTGGCATCATCTTACTAAACAATTTCAACGGAACAATCAAGGCCGAAAACATGAGTCAAAATCTTACTGGCACATTTCTCATCAAATATCACGATACCAACATTTCTATCGATAATCAACAGTTTACTTCAAGAGAAATAACTACCCATAGAATCCTTCCAGCAATACTTCAACCCTCTCCCGCAGAAAAGGAGTACCACAAGCTTATATCACTCGAAATGGTCAACGAACTTCACATCAACAACACAAAAGAAATACAACAAATTCAACTAGAAGAAAAAACCCACAAATTAACCACATATGGGCTGATCATATTTCTTGGCATACTTTTCACACTATCAACCATATGCAAGCCATTACTAACCAAGTCCAATCAGTCAAACATTACCATAAAAACTATGGAAACAAAACGAGACGAAATACCATTACATGTCATCTCAGACAAAACAAAGTCAACGATCTCATCATCACCCGCTTACGTAATACCTACATCAAAACTTTATGACCTACCCTACTTTTGAATGAAATAAGTAACCTCATTATCAAATTACATAATACCGACAGCAAAGTTCCATAACCTAATGCACTTCAAGCGATCGAGGACAATCGCATTTAAGAGGGGAAGACTTAATGATGCAATAGTGCAATATCATCACCCAAATTCCAGAGAATTCATTACTTCATGGTGCAGGTGCCAGCTGCAACCAAATTCTAAGTAATTATGACTTATGATAGCTCATGCCTTTTGTTCTCTTGTTATATTCTTTCGATATTTGATTATAAATACATGTGAAGTTATTTTAGTGCTTGGAGTTGTATTTTACCAATTGACAATAAAGGTTCAGGCAATCTGCCTGAAGAAAAAAATATTTTTTTAAAATAAAACAAAACGTTTTTGTTAACTTATATATATGGCCGATTTATTCTTTTAACTTCATTCCGATTTGACGATAATTTAATTTTTAATACAATTTAACGTTTATTTGTTGTACAACATTATTTAATACTATTATTTATGTACTCGTAAGTTAATTATACTTCATTTCTTGTTTTTTTTTTTTAAATATTATATTATATCTATTTATACATAACCAAGAGAATATTAGTTCTAGGTTTGTATTCCCGTGGCTGGAAATTAATTTCGTTAAGATTTTTAGCCAGTTACAATTTCCTCTTACTCGAATTTCCGGGCATATTTTAATTTGTATTTTATTATTTGAGTGAAGAATCTGCGTTCGGTTAGGTTGGGTTAGGTTAAAGTGGCTGTCCTTGATGGAATAGGACACACTTAGGCCAGTTTAATGGCCCATTGTGATACCACATGGATCTTAAGGCTTTCTCCTAAGCTCAATGAAACCAGTTTGTTTCCAATTAGCTTTATAATTTTTTGGAATGTAATAAATTTAAATTTGTATAGATATATATTTTCCAACAAAGGAACAAAGAAAAAATAACACCACCTCTTTTGTTAATCGAATCTTTATTATAATGTAATGTCCTTTAGTTAAATTTCAAAGTCATTTTTTACATTCTCTTTTACTTTTAAGATTGTGGAATGTGGAACGTATTGTTTAAAACTCCAAGTTATGTTTGTTTAAATTATTATAATAAAATATGTGTTTCTTGTACATTCGTACATTCTCCCCCCACGATAGAATGATGATGTGAATTCTGCTCAATCAAATACCCAGTGTAAACGATTTAATTACAGCAACTTGGCATCATTATTTGATAACGAACTGCATTACCGGACTGCATTATCGGCAGGGCCCATTTTCGATGTTGTCATTCACCACTTTCCTTCTTATCTCATTCGTACATGAAAAGAGACAGACTATTAGTAAATATATTTTGACATTTAAACAAATACAAAAGACAAAGTCAACTACAGAGAATGCAAAACAAATAGGAGAAATTTGTAGTTTTTTATTCCTTTTATTCATGAGAATTGTTGTTGTTGATTTCATTCATGCTGCATCGGGTTGTTTTGGAATTGTAATTTGTAGTATAGTTTATAGTAAGTAAATGGGAATTGTGCATCCATCTTGGGTGATTTGTGTGCGCGTCGGTGATAGTTTTTTGTTATTTTGTTTTAATTGAAAAATTAAATTAATTCGTGCGTTCGTTAATTATTAATCAATTCATCTATTAATTCAGGTAAGTTTGTTGAACGAATTGTGCCTGGTGTGAATATGTGTGAATAAATGGATTTCGCAAATCCATTGCCGATATCGCGTATTTATTCGTACGGCGGCGGCGTAAGTTGGTCGCGACCGCGGTGTATGTTTGTACATATGTATGGCTGGTATATTATGTGATTTATGTGGTGTTATTTTGTTTTTAATATTAATTGATTTATTTTAAAATATGTTCAGGTACATATGTACATATGAATTAAAATTAAATTTGTAGTTAATAATAACTGTATTGTATTGTATATACATAATTGTGTAAATCGCGGCGTCGGTTGCTTTATGTACACGTACATAAGTATATAACAACCAAAAATTAATTGTTTCCAGTTGGAATTAATTTGATTTCCATTGAATGCGGGGAGTTTGTTTACGTTTTGAATTGGAGTTAAAGTGATTGTGTACATTACAAAAACAAAACCAAACAAAAAAATTATATTGGTTTTGTACCAAAGTGAAATACAATTATCATTAATTCCTAGAGTTTAATTTGCAATTGTTTGTGACAATCATTTTGTGTTAATTTGATTTAGTTTTGTTGACAAATTATAACGATGAATTATTATCTTGACTTTTAATTGATGTGTTTTTTATTTCAAATGTGATTCGGTTTTGATCAAGTGTTAACTTTTTTTTTTGATATTAAATAAATTCGTTTTGGCATAAAATACACATTTATTCGGTTTGGAATTAAAGTGTTATTTCAAATATTTTATCAAATTATTTTGACGCGATATAATATTTTGGATTAAATGTAAATTATGATTGTTTGTTTTATTCTGTTTTGTAATTTTCGCGTTTTGGTGAATTTGACATATTTTTAGTGCCAAGTGTTTGACAGCAGTTTGTTTATTTTAATTTGTGGATGGTGTTTTAAAACTCTATTGACACATAATTATTTTGTTGAAATTATAGAGTTGTTTGTTTAGAGTTTTTTATTACTAAAAAATGGAAAATTTATTTGTTTTTTTTTTTTTTTCGAATGAAACGTTGAATATGTGTACATTAATTCAGACAAGATGAATAAATAAATTAACAAAATTATAATTTATGTGTTTTTCTTTTATTTTTTTTAGTGAATTTTGTGTTTTCAGCCTTTTCAGATTTTGTAATAAATTTATTTTTTTTTTCTTTTCTGATTTTTGTAATGAATTTATTTGATAATTTTGTTATATTGATTTTGAATTATTAATAAATATTAACATTTTGATTGATGAATTAATTAAATATGTCTTTTAATTTTTATTCGGTATATTAATTTTACTGGTGTGATTTCATACGATGGCTAATTGTTCTGCAGTTTTATTCAATGGTAGCAGGCATATTTTTGTTATCGGCCGTTTCAATTGCCCGTTTTGTGTTTTTACCGTCACGACGCGTATCAATCCGTCCGATCCGGTATGGGTTTCTTCAATTCTTGCAAGATTCCAGTAGGTCGATGGAAGTCGTTCATCTTTAAGAAGAACTAAGTCTCCTATTTTCGGCGGTTCTTTGACTTGTGTCCATTTTGGTCGTTGCTGAAGCCTTGCGAGATATTCAGAATTCCATTTTCGCCAAAATCCTTCTGATAGAGCTTGGACGCGTTTCCATCGATCATTATGCGTGATGTTGTTATCGAGTTCGCCTTGTGGTATAGCGTGTAATGATTCGCCGACTAGAAAGTGAGCGGGCGTGAGTGCATTTAAATCATCTAGGCTGTCGGAAAGAGGGCAAAGGGGCCTCGAATTCAGACACGCTTCTATTTGTGCTAAAAGCGTCGCGAGCTCCTCGAATGTTAGCCTTTCTGTTCCTACAACTCGTTTTAGATGGTACTTGACAGATTTCACACCCGCTTCCCATAACCCACCGAAGTGTGGAGAAGCCGGGGGAATAAAATGCCAATCTGTACCGTGACTTGCTAATTCTTCCGCAATTTCCTTCCAATCGTGTTGTGCGTCTTTCAACATTTTTGCTAATTCGTTATGAGCACCAACAAAATTAGTTCCGCAGTCACTATATACCTTCACACAGCTTCCTCTTCTGGCAGTAAATCTCTTAAATGCTGCTAAAAACGCTTGTGTTGTGAGATCTGAAACAACTTCCAAATGAATAGCCTTAGTTGCTAAGCAGATAAAAATTGCAAAGTAACCTTTAAGGATTTTTGCACCTCGTGCCTTCCAGGACTTGATATCAATTGAACCTGCATAGTCAACGCCGGTATGACTAAACGGTCGAGACATACGAACTCTCGCTGCAGGCAAATTTCCCATTAACTGCTGCATTTCAGATGCCTTTTGACGATAGCATGAAGGGCATCTATGCAGTTGGTATTTAACGCTTCTTCGTATTTGTCCAATCCAGTATCGTTGTCGAATGTAGCTTATCATTTGTTGGATACCGCCATGAAATGTGTTCTTATGAGCATCTCGGACAACCAGACTCGTAAAGTGATGGTTGTTTTGGAGCAATATTGGATGTTGAGATTCGTAGGGAAGCAGAGAGTTCTCCAAACGTCCCCCAACTCGTAAGACTCCGTTAGCATCGATGAACACGTTTAACGCCCGTAAGGCCTTTGGTGTTTTGTTTTCACGAATTTGTTGAATTTCGGTTTCAAACATTTCCTTTTGTACTGCTTTGACGATGAATAGGAGGGCAGTTTCCAACTCTTTTGGTTTAAGTGATCCTGTATTAGGTCCCAACTTGGGTCGACATTTTGTTATGAAACGATAACAGGTGGCGATAATTCTAATAACTTTGAGAAGACTCGAAAAGTTGTAGATAGTTTGTAATATGCTATCACTTTTTATCGCATGTATAACGAATGCTTTTATTGTACGTTGTTCTTCTACAACGTTTATTTCGGTGGGTTGATCTGGAAGATCGAATACCCATTTTTTTCGCAGAAGCTCTGGACCGTTCCACCACGACGTAAGTGACTCCAGTTCCGATGGATATACACCCCTGGACGCCAGATCGGCTGGGTTATGAAGCGTTGCGACATGTCCCCAGCAATCGATCCCCACTAACCGCTGGATTTCCGACACACGGTTGGATACGAATGTGGTCCATTTGGCGGGAGTGGCACGTATCCAGGCAAGTGCAATTGTGGAATCTGTCCATGCGTACATCTTCACATCTGGAATGGCTAGAACTTCCTTGGTGTATTGTAACAACTCTGCCAACATTACTGCGCCACAAAGTTCAAGACGAGGTAGAGTTATTGTTCGTTGATTTGGTGCTACCTTAGTCTTTGACAAAAGAAGATTGACATGAATTTTGCCTTTACTATTCAGGACTCGTACGTACACTGCTGCACCGTAAGCCTTCATAGAAGCATCGCAAAATCCATGTAGCTCGATCGCTTTATTCGTCTTGCTCAACTGGATCCATCTTGGAATCCGCAGCCGTTCGATCAGATGGAGTTCTCGGAGAAAAGCATCCCAATCCTTCTTCAAAGCAGCCGGAATTGGATCGTCCCAGTCACAGCCAAGCTCCCATAAGCGCTGCATCATAAGCTTTGCAGTGATGATGCATGGTGAGATCCAACCCAAAGGATCGAATAATTTTGCTATGGTTGACAGCATAGACCTTTTTGTCGTTGATTCTGTTGCAGGTTGCAGATTTTGGTATGAGAAGAAGTCATCGATGGGGAACCATTTGATGCCTAAAGTCTTGACATGGTTTGACAAGTTGAACGGAAGTTCAAAATCAAGTTCCCTATCCTGAACTGGAATATCTTCTATGAGTTCTTTCGTGTTGCTTGTCCACTTTCTGAGGTTGAGTCCTGCTGTTGCTAAAAGTTGCTTAACTTCGTCACGTTTCTTTCGCGCTTCTTTAATAGTGTCAGCTCCGCTGATGAGATCGTCGACGTACATGTCTTCACGGACAGCCTTCGCCCCCTCAGGAAAATTTTCATTTTCATCATCAGCTACCTTTTTCAAAACTTTGATCGCAAGGTATGGTGCACTTGCGGTACCAAATGTAACCGTGTTCATTTTAAATATTTTTACAGGTGACGTCTTCTTGTCTCTCCACAAAACAAGCTGATAATATCGGTCTGATTGATTGACGAAAATTTGTCTATACATCTTCTCGATGTCGGCCGTGAAAGTTACTCGGTGAGTCCGCCATTTCAGAACAAGATCTATGATACTTGATTGCAATTTTGGACCCACAAGCAACCAATCGTTCAGAGATTTGCCATCGGACGTTTTCGCTGCGGCGTCGAATACTACCCTCAGTTTGGTTGTAGAACTCGCTTCTTTGAAAACCGCATGGTGTGGTAAGAAATAGTGGAATGGGGATTGAAGCACCGCATCATTGCCATCTACCTCTTCCATATGACCAAGCTCTTCATATTCTTTGATGCAGTTTTTGTAGGCTTCAGCCAGCTTTGGATTCGAATCCAGCCTTTTTTCAAGATGTAGAAATCGTCGAAAGGCGTTTTCTCTACTACATCCCATTGCTGGATACTTTTCACCTTTAAACGGTAACTTCACCTCGTAACGCCCGTTCGGTAAACGTGTTGTGTGTCGTTCAAAATGATTGTCGCACGCAGTGTTTTCTTCCGTATCTTGCTTCTGAAAAGGCATCTCCTCCATCTCCCAAAACTTCTCTAACTGCGAACTCAGGTCAGTAATTTGAACGAAGCTTCGAACTTGCTCAGGAATTTCGGCTGAAACTTTCCCGAACACAACCCACCCCAGTTCTGTTTTTTGTGCTATAGGTCCATCTCCATTTTCCGAACGTCTTATTTCAGGAAGGAGTATTTCGGCGCAAACTTCACTACCGAGCAGTAAATCTATGGGTGCAGGCTCATAGAGATGAGGATCAGCTAAAGAAAGGCCTTTCAAATGCTTCCAAATGCCAGGTATCACTCGATGGGTCGGGAGATGGCCAGTCAACGACTTGAAGACCAACGCCTGGATGGCAGTCTCGAACGTCGAGTGGCGTGAAGCAAATCTTACTTCGACGGAGTATTGCGCAGTGCCGTTGTTGACCAACCCTAACCCGGATACCTCAACATTTGTACGCTTTCTTTCTAATTTCAGAAGTTGTGCTGCTGCTTCAGTGATGAAGGACCTTTCTGACCCTGTATCGATGAGAGCGCGTAGAAGACGTAACTTACCATCTGCTGCCCGTACCTTTACTACCGCTGTCGCCATGAGCACCTGGTGTGCGTAACCATTTTGCGACGCGTGGTAGTTAAATGACTGTCCTTGTGTTGACTGTAGTTGTTGTTCAACCGATGGTTGAAATACAGGAGCATTCGGATTTATTGACGTCTGGAATGTTTTCGCCTGAGATGAAGCACTAGTTGCAGGAAATTGTTGTATCTGTGTGTTGCTTGAAGATTGCTGTTGCATGTGTGTGTTGCTTCCACTTGCATGCTGCTGCTTGTCATGTAGCAGCGAATGGTGTCTTTGTTGACAAAAATAACACGATGTGAAACTGTAGCACGTTGCCACAAGATGCCCGTAAGACAAACAATTTTCACACATCTTGAGTCTGGAAACAACTTCTTGTCGACCTTTGACATCCATGTTGAGGAATTGTTGGCATTTTCTCAATGTGTGTTTGCCTTGACTGCACAGCTTACAAATTAATTTCTCCACGGTGTTGCTCTTGTCCGCCTTTTGGGATGGCTGTTTGACGATCTGCTTTGCATGCATGACTTTTGTCTTAGCTGGTTGTACTCGTGGCCTTGGTTTTAAATATGGCTCCTCTTTAGTCCGGAATGATGTTTCATGCTCCTGTTGACCAATAACTTCAAGAGTTCGAAAACGGATCTCCAAAAACTCGGTAAATTCCTTAAATGTAGGCAAATCTTTTCTATTACCTAATTTTTCTTCCCATAGTTTTTGACACGAGTGTGGAAGCTTCTGATAAAGGAACCATATCAGGACGGTGTCCCAACTGGAAACAGGTACATCCATTTTTTCAAGCGCGTGAAAACATTCTTTTGTTGTATACAAAAGATCCTTCAGGCCCGCAGCAGTCTCACGAGATAAAGAAGGTTGACCAAAAAGCGTTTGCATTTGAGTATGTACAAGAATGCGCTTATGATCGTATCGATCCTTCAACAAATCCCAAGCCTTATCGTAGCTGGCAGCCTCCACAGAAAAATTCTGCAAAAACCGATTTGCATCACCAGTCATGCACGACTGCAAGAAATGAAGCTTATCGATGTCTTCAATACTCTTGTTATTGTGGATAAGAGCCTGAAACCTGTCGTGGAATGCACGCCAGGTAGTATATGAGCCATCGAATTTTGGCAAATCGATTCGTGGAAGTCTTATCCCCGAATACGTCGATGGTGCAGCTGTATTACTGGGCGGAGCCCCTAGGATTGGAGGGGTCGCAACGATTGATGACGATTTTTCGATCGTTTCCACCAACTCTGTGCGATATTCGAGGTATATTTCGTTAATTTGCTCATATACTACCTTTAACTCTTCAACTTTCATTCCTTCTTCCAGCATACCACCCCCAATGATGGCTTCATTGTAAGTTTTTGCCGAAAGAACATCTTCTTCTAACTTGCTTAGACGAGCTGAAGCATAGGCTTTTATCTTACGGTCTTTTGGTGATTTTTTAAAATTAGTAAGATCCCTTATTACTTTAGATAAAAGATCTTTTTGTAGCTCACCATACTTGTAATTTTTGGTTTCAGCCATAATAATATTTAATGTCTTTTAAAATTGACAGAAATGACGAAAAAATCAAATAGACAAGTTTACAACACACAAAGCAAGACTTACTGCTTCTCTGCAACTGCTACTGCTGCTGATGCTGATGCTGATGCTGATGCTGCTGCTGCTGCTGCTACTGCTGCTGCTGCTGCTGCTGTCGACGACGTCACGATCGTTGATAATGTAGATTTGTTAGTGTCTTTGCTGGACACTTTGTTCATAAATTAGTTTTAAGTTAAATTTAAGTTAAATTAATTAGTTTTAAGTTAATTTGTAATATCAATTCGTGATTAAAAACGATTTGTTCAATGCACAATTTATATCACGTATCTATTTTATACGAATCGTAAATTCGGTTTTTTCTAAATTGTAATATCGGGGCACACACCGCACATATATTATATTGTTCTTGTTAAAGTTTATAAGTTCGTATTTAAAGGCTCGAAGGACCAATGTTTCCAATTAGCTTTATAATTTTTTGGAATGTAATAAATTTAAATTTGTATAGATATATATTTTCCAACAAAGGAACAAAGAAAAAATAACACCACCTCTTTTGTTAATCGAATCTTTATTATAATGTAATGTCCTTTAGTTAAATTTCAAAGTCATTTTTTACATTCTCTTTTACTTTTAAGATTGTGGAATGTGGAACGTATTGTTTAAAACTCCAAGTTATGTTTGTTTAAATTATTATAATAAAATATGTGTTTCTTGTACATTCGTACACAGTTTGAGTCCCTTACGAAACGTGAGAGGCTGATTATGCTAATATGGTTTAGATCGTTATAGAAGAATTCTCCTACGTAATTCTTGTGTTTTTGAGCTAGCGCAGGGCATGTACATAGAAGGTGAAGAACTGTTTCCTCCTCTTCCTCGTCCATATAGTTTCTGCAAAAGTCATTTGAGAATACGCCTAGGCGCTTGGCATGCTGTCCTCTTAGCCAGTGCCCGGTTATGACTCCTATTATCGAGCTTATATGCGATCTGCTTAGAGATAGCAAGCACCTTGATCGCTTTAAATCTAGTGTAGGCCAGATGTTTTTTGTGACCTGACACGTGGTGATGTTGTTCCATCTGGTGTTTGCCTTCTTCATAGCGTCCTGCATTAGCAATAGTTTAAAAGTGGCGATTGGTATACCAGCATTTGCCAAACGTGGTAGAATGGACTGTACCGTTTCTGGCGAGTTTATCTGTCTTACAGTTACCTGGAATATCTCCATGGCCCAGCACCCAGCAAAGGTAAATATTAAACTGTTGTGCCATCTCCATTAGAGATGATCGACAGTTATGGACTGTTATAGAGTTTGTAGAGACAGAGTACAGAAATTTGATAGCGGCCTGAATATCTGAGAAAATACGGATATCAGATGCTGATATCACGTTTTCTTTAAGCCAGAAGATCAGCCTGGAACACGCTACAATGAATTATCAGTCCTTCAGAGTACACACCTCCACCAACCACTTCTTATGTTTTTGATCAATCTGTATAAAAATGGATTGACTCGTCTTCCAGGAATGCCTTATCCTCCCAGAAAGATCTGGAAGGCATAGAAATCTGGAAGTTTCTGTCCAATTGCAGTTGGGGGATGGTGTAGTCTGTGTGCTTTGAAATTGATTCTAAATACCTAAGAATTACGAAGTGGCCAATATTGTTGTTAATCCACTGGAGATTGGGTTCTTACCCCAGTGGAAAGTTGTTGGGGGCAGCAAACGAAAGAGGGAGGGAGAGGTGTTTCCTCTAAGGCACCTCTCTTTATCCAGACGGCAGTGGACGAATTCTCGAGATGGAATCAACGGTGGCGTCTATAGTTCCAGTAAGGTTGAACTACTTAGTGAACACCCTATAGGGCTTCTACGACATATTCGGAGCCCAGGCCTATAAGGAGCGGTTTATCCGGCTCCCCGTCCTTGGAGTTATACTAAGGATCTGGCCCTCCAGGTTGGGGGTTATGCTGTCGGGTTGACTTCCTGACCACGTAAAAAATATCTTAGTTACGAAGCACTAACAAGCCTCGGATACGGACGGATTTACTGTTGACAACCTACGCAAACGAAATAAGGACAACGAACTTCGGATCTGTACGTGGAATGTTAGGTCCCTTAACAGTACGTGGAGCCAAATAATTAGCGGAAGCCCTATACTGCTGCAAGGCAGATATTACCGCCATCCAAGAAGTGCGATGGGATGGACCGGGCAAACGCAAACTAAAAGACTGCGATGTATACTACGGCGACTGCTACCGAGAACAAAGACAGCGTCTATTTGGGTGTGGATTTGTTGTTGGAACTAGACTCAAGCAAAAAGGCTTGAGTTTCAACATTGTGAGCGAGCGCATCACGACAATCCGCATCAAGGCTAAATTCGCCAACATAAGCCTAATAAGCGCGCATGCCCTAACAGAGGAGAAAGATGAAGACACCAAAGACATATTCTTTGAGCTCTTGGACAAGACATATGAGCAGTGCCCTGGCTATGACATTAAAATTATCTTAGGAGATTTTAACGCCAAGCTAGGAAGGGAAGACATCTTTGGTGGCACAATCGGGAGATACAGCCTGCACGACACCACCTCCGACAACGGATTCAGGCTGATCGATTTCGCTGCGGGGCGAAACGTTCTGGTAGCTAGTACGCAGTTCACACATCTTAATATCCACAAGGGGACATGAAAATCTCCTGACCAATCAACTGTCAACCAGATTGACCAGATTGATGTCCGAACATTCCAACATTGACTCGGACCACTACCTCGTTGTAGCCAAGGTACGGCTACGGATATCCCAATCGAAGTCAAAACAAGGAAGTACTGTGAGAAGTTTTACGTTAGACGGCTACAATCGCAAGAGACTGTCATGTCCTATTCCGATCGAGCCTCTAATTACCTCTTGAGAAGTCCTATGCTCCCTGCATTAAGCATTGAAAACCAGTGGCAATATTACCTTGGAGCCATCAGAGATGCTGCCTCTGAAGTGCTAGGTTTCACACGGCCACCACAGCGAAACCTCTGGTTTGACGACGAATGCCGGCAAGCGCAGGCAGCTTAGCAACAAGTATACAAAACAACGCTGCACAGAAGGATCAGAGCGGGTCGCTAGCTCTTCGACCAGAAGAGGAGAGAGGAACACCGGCTTCTTAGATGGAAAAAAGAGAGCATGAGAAGCGTGCGATCGAGGAGATAGAGGGATGTCACAACAGGAATGAGGTTCGTAAATTTTACCAAAATGTAAAAAAAAACTCCCAATTGTACCAGCCACGAACCGAAGCCTGTAAGGACGATCAGGGGAACATCGTAGTAGAACCGCATTCTATGTTGATAATATGGAAAGACCACTTCACCAAATTATATAACGGCGATGACGAACCGAATTCCGCTGTATAGGAGATAGAACCACTCAACCTAGGGGACGCATATCAACAATTCCGCCTACCCTCGAAGAAGTGAAGATAGCTATATCTAAACTGAAGTCAAACAAAGCTGCTGGAGCTGACGGCATCGTTGCCGAACTATTCAAAGCAGCAGGCGATGACTTGATAGGGAGCATGCACCAACTCATCTTCAAAATATAGTCGGAAGAAAACATGCCCGATGAGTGGAGTCTCAGCATAGTTCGCCCGATACATAAGAAAGAAGACCCTCTAAGTTGTGCCAACTACAGAGACATCAGTCTCCTTAACATTGCATATAAGATCCTCTCTGCCGTATTATGTGAACGTCTGAAGCCGTTCGTCAACAACCTGATAGGTGGTTATCAGTGTGGCTTCAGACCAGGAAAGTCCACTATCGACCAAATATTCACACTACGGCAGATCTTGGAAAAAACCCAGGAACTTTAAATCGATACCCACCATCTCTTTATCGATTTTAAAGCCGCTTATGACAGCATCTATGCTACAGAGCAATGTCTAGTTTGGCATCCCTGTCAAACTTATCCGTTTGTGCAGAATGACGATGGAGAATGCAAGCTGCTCTATCAAGGTCGGAAAAGATCTCACCGATGCATTTAATGTCAAAAAAGGTTTTAGACAAATCGATGCACTGTCATGTGACTTCTTCAACATCGTTCTGGAAAGAATTGTGCAAAACTCAACCGTCAACACTAGAGGCACAATCTTCCAAAGGTCCATCCAATTACTCGGATACGCTGATGATATTGACATAATTGATCAAAGCGTGATTTCAGTGGAGCGTTTTTGAGCATTGCGACGGAAGCGAAGAAGTAAGTACCCAGGTACTTAGCCTTGTCTGAGAATCTGCGGTCGGTGGTACTGATTAAATTCATCGCTCGATGATTCAAATTCTTTGCAAAAATATGACGGGTTTTGGGTATTGTAAGATTGATGAGTTTATAGATTTGGTTGAGGAATCAAAAATTGATATAATCTGTGTTAATTTAACGTAGGTTTTTGAATAGTGATTTATTGTATTTTTTAAGTGGTTTTAGGCTTTTCGCACTGACAGGCATGGAAGGATAGGAGGGGGAACTGCTATCTAGTAAGAAAAAGAAATACGTTTGCAAAATTAATTGTATTTGAAAGTCGTGACCGGTAAGTGAGTTGCATTACTTGTTTTAAGATATTGTGGATGAAGAAGATACTCTTCTCTTAGGGGTTGTTTATAGACCTTATAATAATGAAGAAGTCCATTGCTTTCAATTTTGGAAAAAATTACGTAGAGCCTATCGAAAATTATTATATGTGGAGATTTCGACAGTAATCTTTTGAATCAGACCTTCCTCGTCGATAGCTTGGGAACTTTTAACCTTTCCCCGGCTAATATTCCAGTTGCAACTCATGATCATAGGGATTCACAAACACTTTTATACTCGTTTCTCGACAAACATATAAATGCTGCTCTGACCAGGGCCAGAGGAGCCTTCGCTCTGACGAAACGGCTGTTTTACAGCAGTCGGCTTGACCCCAGAGTGAAGGTAAATTGCTACATGGCCCCATACTGCCGATGATCGTTTATGGTTGTCCTGTGTGGTTCAACGTTGCCCCTTCCCAGATGGAGAAGTTTCGGTTGTTCGAGCCGCAGTGTTTACGACACTGTACCGGCTTATATCGAGCAGCCGAATCTTCTTTCGTGCATTACTATTCCAACGAGGTCCTATACAATGGGGCTCGAATCAAAAGAATTGACAATTTCGTGATAAAACTCGTTCGAGGTAACATTGAATGAGCTTTGTCTTCGACCAACAATTTAATTTTCGGGGCGTTCTATCCGAACGACGAGTATTTTGAGAGTGCACGTTTGAGCGGCTTCATTCCACCAGAGGCATTCCCCTTTTTAGATAGATGCGGTCTGATACAGGATAGATTGGTAGTCCCGCTAATCTATCACGTCAGATGACGAACCGTGGATAGGCGACTCCTGTACAATCGGGACGTTATGGCACAAGGCGGAGAAGAGCTCCTTTGGTTCAGTAGGGCTGTGTCCGAACGGAACTTAACTGATAGGGTGAAGCAGGAGAACCAGTTTTGGTGGCTTCAATCGGCACTCGATAGTGGGTAGTCGGGATGGGATTTTAATCCTTGGCCGGCTTACATACTTGTTTTAAAGTTTTAGGGTTTAGTTTTAATTAGAATAGGCATGGTTGCACAAAAAAAAAATAATAATAATAACAAAAAAAAAAAAATAAAACAAATTGGAATAATTAAAAACAAAATAAGGAAAACAAAAAATGAAAACCAAAAAAAAGTTAGATAGTTAGATTTGCTAATGTGGTTGTTCTAGTTTTAGGTAGTTTATAGGTAGAATAGGTAGTTTAAGTTAGTTTTAAGCTTTATATAAAGGACCTTATTTTAAGTAGTTTTTAAGTAAAGATAAAAAAAAATTGAAATTAGTGTTTTTTTTTAATTTCCTAGTAAATAAAAAAATAAAAATAAAATGGAATTACAGTAAAATAGAACTTAGGGCCGAAAGGCATTAGAATTAAGTATTATTGTTTGACTTAGAGTGTCCGTATGGGACCAGTAAGTTAGTTGTAAGTTATGGTTAATTAGGCTAGTTTTATGAATTTTTGTCTAGCTTAAGATAGGTTTAAGATTGAATTAATAAAAATGAATTACAACAAAAAAAAAAGGGTTGGACTGTCATGCGAGAGGTCTCTTACTAAATAATGCTAAAACTAAAAGTTGTAGGGACTCCCAAGTTTCTAATAATTTTACGAAAATAGATTTTTACATGCTTAAAAATTCTCTTGTGTATGAGCTTTGGGAAAACGTTTTTTCTTGTGATGATACTTCATCTTCTTATTCTATCTTTATTAATACGCTAAAAAATCACATTCTTATTTGCTCCTTGTTGTTGCCATCGAAAAATTCAGTTAAAAAAACTTAAACCCTGGATTTCTAATTATTTAATCAATAAAGTTAGAGGTAAAAATAAGTTAGGAATAAGGTGCTATAAGTACCCTAACAATTTAACTCTTAAAAGAAAATATATGAAACTTTGTTCCGAACTTAAAAAAGAAATTCCAATTTGCCGGGATAATATATCGTTGCCAATTCAACTCTGCAAAAGGAAATCTTAAAGACGAATGGAAAATCGTTAACACCATTTTAAATAAACCTTCTGTTTCAAAAAAACCTAAAAGTATTTCTATCAATGGTAGCGATGTAACGGACAAGCTCACTATTGCTAATGCTCTTAATAGTTTTTTTTCTAATATTGCCAGCAGTTTGCAACCATGCCCCTCTCATCCTAATTGTACTCTTTGTGTGCCTGTATGCAGATGCGTTGAACAATTGCAAATTAACAGTTTTGTTTTTGAGCCCATAACTCCTTTTGAAATACTTAAGGCTGTTGGTAGTTTAAAAAAGTGTCATTCTTGCGGAGCTGATGGTATATCTAATATAATTCTTAAGAAAATTGGGTTTTATGTAGTAGACGTGTTAGCTTACATATATCTTTAACCGATGCATTTTTGCTGGGGTTTTTCCAACTGCCCTTAAATGTGCTGATGTCGTACCACTATTTAAAAAAGGTTCTGCTCGTAATATATGCAATTATAGGCCTATTTCTCTTCTTTCAGTTTTCAGCAAAATTTTTGAAAAACTTGTTAAGTCTAGAATATTAAATTATTTAGCTAAAACAAAGTTTTTTAATCCTTTCCAATTTGGGTTTCAAAAAGAAAAATCGACAGAAGATGCATTTTTACAATTTTGTGATCAAATAATGTCAAATCTTGACAAGAAAAAATATACAGCTGGTTTATTTATCGATATCACCAAAGCCTTTGATATGGTTAACCACAACTACCTGTTGAGAAAATTGGAAAAGGCCGGCTCTCGTGGCTTTATGCTCAACTTTTGTAGGTCATATCTTGGGAATAGGTCGCAGAGGGTGAAAATGGACGAGATTAGGAGTGAAATTAAGTTCCTTAACTTAGGTGTACCGCAAGGTTCCGTTTTGGGACCGATTTTGTTCCTGATTTACATCAATTCACTCTTTGCACTTGATTTTCGGAGTATACCAACTGCATTTGCAGATGATGTTGGTTTTTCATATGGCTCTAACAGTAGCTTGGATCTGTTTTCCGATATAAACCATGATCTTGAGTTATTGAGAATTTGGTTTGCGGAACATAATTTGGTTATGAGTTCCAAAACTAAAATAATATTTTTTAGCTTGTCTTCTTTACAAAACTTTGAAGTAAACACATATTTTCATGCTCCTGAATGTCAAAAATATAAGCTACCGAGTTGTAACTGTGTGCATGGTAATTGTTCTCCTACTTATTTTGACAATATAAGCTGCAGCTCTAAGTTCTTTTTGATTGAAAAAGTTGATGAATTTAAATATTTAGGGCTCACTATTGATTCTAGAATGAATTTTTTAAATCATACGAATAATTTGAGACAGTATCTTCGATGCACACTTAGACATTTTTATTATTTGCGTAGTATCGTTTCAACCAAACTTTTAAAAACAATTTATTATGGAATTTTTCAGTCCAAGCTGCAATATGGAATTGCTTGTTGGGGTGGTGCATACCTAAACAAAATTCAACCCTTGTTAGTCTTGCAAAAATACGTTTAAAGAAAAATTTGTCGCAAGGCGAGTAGACAACCGAGTTTCCCTTTATTTTGTGACCTAAAAATTCTACCTGTGCGCCATTTGTATTGTTTTAAGGTGCTTAAAACTTTCTTTATGAAGTCTGGTAATCGTAATTTTCGATTAATATCTAGTCACGGTTTGCGTGGAAACTCTTTGAACATGTACACGGTACTTTTCTTTCGTACTACTGCATTTCGTAACTTTTATTCTATTTTCTCTTTTCGTTTATTTAACAAGCTTCCTCAATCTATAAGAGCAATTTCATCACTTGGATTGTTTATAAAACATTTGAAAATTTGGCTTTTTGGTTTTAATTATTCGAATTTTGAGTCATTCATTTCTGACACTGTGGTTTAATTCAGTTTATTTGCATATATTATTTAAATATTTTTTAATTTTATTTTTTTGGTCCTTCTTGCATCTTTTCTTTGCATTTTAAAAATATGTAGGCTGATAATAATGTATTGATTGATTAATTTTTGAAGTATGTACCTTGGTTAAATTTCATAACTTTTTCTTTTCTTTTATGAATTTTACTATAGCTATTTTTTTAATTATTGTAATTTTTTACAGAGGGTCACCCCACCCATTAATTCATTTTCAATTTTTGTATTGCTTTTTTTTTTTGATGTGGCATTCAACACTATTTAATATACCTTGTATATTCGATACAGAATGTCACCATTTTTCTTATTTATATGATTTATTACATTGTATATATATTTTATTAGTTTGTAATTATGCATTTATAAGAAATAAAAAATTATATCTATCTATCTATCTATCTTGGGTTCGATCCCTGACTGTGCAACCTAACTTTTTTCACGGGTACTGCCTCTTGCGAGGAATTGGCAAATCTTCCAAAAGTAATTCTTGTCATGAAAAGTGCTTTCTCAAATTAGCCGTTCGGATTCGGCTTAAAACTGTAGGTCCCCTCCATTCCTGACAACATTACTCACACACAGGAATGGTTCGACAGTTGTAAGTCACTAGGCCCTGGTTCTCTACGGACTTTGCACCACCTAATTTATTTTATATATTTAACTACAAAGTAGAAAGTCCTCTAAACGCGAATTCTTATAAATACAGAGATTTAAGACACATTAAATATTCTGGCTTAGAATTTAGTACTCGAAGTGTTGATTTGGAATAGATTTACTGTGAGTTTTCCCCAGATAATAAAATCGAGTTTCTTGACAATAATATTACCTACTGATTTCTTTAAAATAAATGTTCCACTGAGAACGTGAACTATTAAACATTGTGAACGTTTTTGGTTTACCAAGATATTGATAGACTTATAATACAATGAGACCAGACTTATAACTCAGGCTGAAAATCACACCGGATGAAAAAAAAGTTTTTCGTTCGATAGCGAAAAAAACGTTTCTAATTTTAACACACACCAAGCGATACAGGATGTAACAAAACATTGCGGTTTGTTTTCTTGTTTCGTTTGGTATGATTTGAAATGAAACAAAATTTAACTTAAGGACTTGCTTTAAGTGTTTTTTAATGTGTTGCTGGTTTGTTGATTCTTGCTACACCAGGATACAGTGCTTCCATATACATATTTGAAACACATACCCACTAACTGACTTGAGTCTATGAAGTCAGTGGCCCAATCAGCATCCAATTAGAGGCTTGTCTTTACAGCTTTTAAGTTTCGTCTTATAAACTTTGTTCCCTTTAGATACCACACATTTTTTTCAGATGCTGCCATTGAATATCCGGCGGATTTTGTTGGTATCTTTCCATAAGACCAACAGCGAAACATATATCTGGTCTTGGACATGGACAGCATTATGTACATTATGCTTCCAAGAAGTTCTCTGTTAGGTTTTTGTTACACAAAATCTGTTTTGTTTACTTCAAGTTGCAATTCTTTTTTCATAGGTGTTTTGACAGCATTGTAATCCATCATTTCAAATGAAGAAGCTTATCGATAGTTGCTTCTTGTGAAATATTTAAATAGTCTTCAGATAACTCTATTTTCATTCCTAAGAAAAATTTCAGAATTGCACAATCTTACATTTCAAAACGGTTAGAAAGTTACTTTTTTTAATGTCGGTATTGAATTCATCTTATTTCCAGAAATTAAAATGTCGTCAACATAAATTACTAAAAGACGAGTTTTTCTTGCTTACTTAATTTAGTATACAGGTAGTAGTCATGGTTTGATCTGCTGAACCCTAGTTTTATCAAAAAATCGTTCAATGTTTGGTTCCAGTTCCAGCAACGAGGTGATTGCTTCAATTATTCATAAATCGATTTTAAAAGTTTACAGACTGCGCTCTCTCTGCCTTGTAATCATTCTGGTATTGCCAAATAAATATCTTCATTAAATCTCCATAAAGAAATGTTGTCTTTATATCGAGTTGGTGGAAGTGGTATTTCTGGTAGATACCAACTTTGCGACTAGTACATATGTTTCAACATAGTCCACCCCAAATCGTTGCAGAACACCTTTTGCTACTAATCTAGTATTTTGTTGGATTGCCATTTTTTCCTCTCTTATATGAAAAATCCAATTATTTTTGAGTTATTTTGTGTGGCAGGGTACATCCACGATCTTCCATACATTATTTTTTTTCATGGAATTAAGTTATTCATCAATTGCTTTCTTCCATAGATCACTATGACTTCGACCGAATATTTCATTATAGGTTTCAAGTACATCTGTAAACAATTTTAAAGTGGCAGAATTTTCTTTTGACCCCATATCATAAGAACTTCTTTCATAAATGGCGCGTCCTGTTGCTGCGCCTCACTGTCTGTGTTTGTGAAGGGAGCGCTATTTGTTCATCACCTGACATAAGATCGGCTTCTATTAAGTCATTAGTTGAAGTTGGTTCTTCCTCCTCTTCACTTTGTGTACCACTGATAGCCATGGCAATATCTACTGGGACAGATTCAACATGCACATGTTTAGATTCCCCCTCTTGCTCATAGCTCCATAAATAACTAGTCCTATACTAAACGAATGTGTTTTTTAGCTCTTTCCTTAAATTCTGTAAAGATGAATTCTAAATGCTATAAATGCTTCAAAATAGTTTCGGATAATTTTTTTCTAACGTGTGATATGTGTGGCAAAAACTCACATTTGGACTGTTGTAATTTAAAAACTAAAAAATCTTATAAAAATTTGTTCTTTAAGTGTGATAAGGCGGACATATGGCTAATAGGCGTTGTGGTTAAGCCGTTTTTAAGCCATCCAAAAAACGAATCGGGCCACCATCAACAGGTCCTGAACACCTAATAAGAGGAAGTATTGATACTGAAACACGTGGAAGTCTTCCGCCACCACCCATACCTGAAATCGATACCTCATCGCCACGCATGAGAAATCATATTTATTCTTCTACCTTAACACTGGTGGATTTCGAACAAAACTTAATGAAACCTTAATCTTCTCCTCTTCGCAACAATATGACATCATTGCTTTCTCAGAAACTTGGTTGAATGAAAATCATCATACTTCCGAGCTTTTTAATAACGAGGATTATAATGTTTTCCGCAAAGATCGATGTCCTAACACATCAGGTTTTGACAGAGGTGGAGGTGTTTTGATAGCAGTCAGATCATCTTTTTCTTGTATCGAGATTGGTTTGTTATCAACAAGTATTAATGTAAGTTACGATATTGACCAACTTATAGTTTGTGTCAGCTTAGATAAGATTCATGATTTATTTATTATTTTAAATTATATTCCTTCAAATAGCTCCTTGGAATTGTATAAATTGAATATAAATAACTGCTGCAAACTGCTTGAAAATTTAAAAATTAATCAGCATATACTTATTTTAGGAGATTTTAACTTGCCATCTTTAAAATGGATTTATGACAAGGAATTTCAATGTTTATTGCCTTTTATTGTTAGGTACGATTGGGAAAGTGAAGTTGTTGATAGATAGCTGAGTTGGATCTTAAGCAGATTAATAGCTTTTCGAATAATCTCGATCGCATCCTTGATTTAATTTTTATCGACAAGGAACTTTGTGCTGATATAAATTTAATCTCTTCAAATACAGTATCCAAATCCCCCCATCATTTTGCACTAAATTTAAACATCAAATTTTATAACTATTTTAAAAATTTAAACAGCCTAGAACATGGATATGGTTATGATTATATAAATGGTGATTATACATACATATGTCATTGTCAAATCACCTGTGTACTTTTGACTGGCTGTCTGTTTTAAGCAATTAAGGATTAAATAATGCTTATGAAAAGTTTACTTATAAGCTAAAAGAGGCAATTAATTTATATGTTCCAAAAATTCACTTAAAAAATCCAAATAAACTGGCATGGTTTAACAAGGAATTGATTAATTTAAATAACCGCAAAAATAACGCATTTAAATTATTCCGCAATTCTAAAAATTATGAAACACTGTACCAAAAATATTGCTGTCTTCAAAAGCAGTTCGATTATCTTAGTAAATTTCTGTATAAGCATTATATTTTTAAAGTTGAAACAAGCCTTAAAAGCAATTCCAAATATTTTTGGTGTTTTATAAACAACAAGAAAAAGTCTATAGGTATTCCTAATACAATGCAGTATCTAGACGTTACATCATTTAATCTTTCAACCGTATGCAATTTGTTATTTTCAATCCGTATATGTGGTTTCAAATCAAGACACAACATCTTTTCATAATAATTCTATAAATTCATTCAATTTTGGAAATTTGAATATCTCGGTAAACAAAGTTATAGAAGAGTTATACATGCTGACTTTAGATAAAAAAGCAGAATTTGATGGTTTCCCACCAATACTTTTTAAAAATTCCACACAGGCAATTGCTTTGCCACTTAGCATTATATTCAACTGGTCTATTGAGTCAGGCATATTTCTTAAAAGTTGGAAAAATTCTTTTATTATTTGCTATTTACAAAGCAGGTTCAAAAAATGATGTCCAAAACTATCGTCCAATTTGTAAAATATCAGCTATCCCAAAACAATTCGAAAAGTTGATTTATAAGAAAATTATACTTTTATTAAAAGAAGTGATCTCTCCAATGCAACATGGTTTTGTAAGTGGTAGATCTACTAACACAAATCTTATAATTTTTTCTAATTTTGTGCTTACAACAATGGAGAAAGGTTTTCAGTGCTATGTGATCTATACTGATTTTGCCAAAGCATTCGATAGAGTTGATCATCATATCTTGCTTCGAAAGCTTCAGGGGTATGGTTTTCACTCTAATCTATTGAAATGGTTTGAGTCGTATCTGAGTGAACGAACCCAATTCGTTCGTATTGGCAATAGGCTTTCTGATGCTATTATGGTTACATCCGGTGTCCCCAAGGAAGTCATCTGGGCCCTTTGTTGTTTCTTCTACTTGTCAATGATATTCCAGATGTTCTTGTTCATTCACAATGTCTTATGTTTGCTGACGATTTTAAAATGTACTGCATCGTAAAAAATGTATCAGATTGTTTAAATTTGAAGGAATTTAAGGATCCCTTCACTCTTAAGAGCCTGTATTTCTCATACATGAGGTCTATTTTGGAATATGGTTGTATAGTTTAGAATCCTTTTTATTCCATTCACTCAAATAGACTAAAAAGAATTCAAAAATGCCTTTCTAGATACATGTTTTATTTATTACGTTGGAATATTCCTCGACCTTCATATGATGCCCGATTTTTGCTTTTTGGACTACAAAGTCTTGAAATTCGGCAAAAATATTTTGATGCAATGTTTATTAGACACATAATTAATTCTAAAATTGATTGGCCATTTTTGTTAAGTAAGGTTTGTTTTAATTGTCCGGGGTATACCTTAAGAGTGATTGATACCTTCCGTGTTCCTCAACACAGAGTAAATTATGGCTTAAATGAGCCAGTTTCCCGTTGTTTAAGACAGGCAAATTCAGTGTGTGAAAATGAAAATGTAGATTTTTTAAAATTTTGTAGTAGAGATATTTTTAAGTCACATTTAATGTTTTTTTGAGCTATAAAGTTTAATAATTTTTATTCTTACTGTTTATTATTGTTATTTGTAAATTTGTAATAAGTAGTCTATAAGAGCTGTGTACTCTACTTGATGAAATATATGTAAACAAATTAAGTTCTTTCTTGTTGTCCTTAGTAGGTTTTTTTTCTGTCCGACACTTGAATGCAAAACTTGACTTGCGCATGCATTGCATCTAAATATCCTCAACTAGCTTAGGTCCTACTTAGACTCAAACCACAATTATGCTGGTACTGTTGAAATCTCCAAGGAACTTGTTGGACTGCTATTAATGGCGTATACTGCAACAAGTGCAGCTTCGTTCCATACTTTATTTGGAGCTCCGGATTCTATGAACATAACTCTGGCATTTTCCATGAGTGTTCTATTTAATATCTCAGCGACACTACTTTGTTTAGGAGAATTAGCAATTGTTGGTTCGATTTTAATACTTTTTTGTTTGCACCAGCAAGGCTCGTGTAGCTCTACTGCGTGTCCCATTAAATGGATTTTGTACTTGTTTTCCCTCTTCATATACATCACGAAAATAAATATTGGATTTTGTGCTGAAGTGTGGAATCATGTTGTTCCTGGGTGGAATAAGCATTCTTTGATGACCAATATGTCCGAAACATCGATGCCACAACATGACTTGATTTTTTCCACTTTTCCGCTATAAACGTCTTGTGACAACTTCGAGCTCATACAAATTTCCATTTAAATGAGCTGTTGCTATCAATTACTCGTTCTTCAAAATTAAAACCCTTTTCTCAGTTTACTAACAGAAATAAAATTGTCTCCTAAATCAGGAACATACATACAAGTAAATAATTTATTTAATTATTTAAAAAAATGTATTTTTTATTCGGGCAGCGCTTCCGCTGGTTAAATTATAATTGACAAATTTGTTCTTAAATCTAGAGCTTGAATACTATTTTTCCTGCTGATGGTTCCCACAGGTAACATCGCGAACGTGATGGAATTTGGCGATGTCAGCAATGTTGTTCCCACGAGCGGTGTTGGTTTTCCGACTCGTGTGAGGTGTTGGCATTTTCGGACGACTCGTGTGAGGTGTTAGTTTACACCTTCGTCTTGACATCGTTGTCGTTAACTTAGTCGGACTTAGTCCGTCGTTAGTCGTTAAAAAGTCGGACATCCTCATTCGATTGTTCTTTTAAAATAACGGAATTCGGTTAATGCTGGACACCTTTGTTGTTTTGCTCTGTTGTTTTATTAAAGCGTGTTTCATGTGTGGATTCCAAAATTACTGGTTTTGTTTCGAGTACTGTATTAATTTTGATGGGTTGCTGTTTCTTTTTAGGGCATGATTTATAGAAAATGAACAAGATAAGTACGACTACTAACGTTGATAGGCCGATATAGCTTGATAAATTTATTTTGTTTTATATTCTAGTAATTTTATGTCATTTAAGTTATTTGTGTGCAGCTCCTTTATCATCTCTAGGAATAAAAGTTCTTCAAATGTTGCATTTTTTGAAAAAGGTTGCATTATTGCGGGTAAGGGTTTGGTGGTTAAAACTTCCTTTGAAACATAGGTTTAGTTATTCACTGTAATGGTTTAATTGTGGTGTTGAATGATGAAAGTGCCGGTAAGCTTTACTTCTTCATTGTCGATCAAAATGCTGCTGTTATATTGATTTAAGAGTAATATTGTGTTAGAAATTTCTTCAACTGTGGATACGTGCTGGTTATTTATTCTGGTACAAATAGGTGGCTGGCTTCTTAATAAATTCGTTATACAAGTTGAATTACGTACATATGTTAATAAGGTTCTTATGACTACAAATTGAAAGATTATACAATTTTGTACAGTTTGATTTTATGCCAAAAAGATTTTGTTAACATTTCAATATATGTTCATATGGAATTTTGTTTATAAAATTATTTTTTTTTACAGGTTTTAACAGAGTTGTTTCACATATTTCAAGTTCTCTTGTTGGTAAAGTTAAAATATAAATAATTGTAGAAAGATTAGATGCAATTTTAACATCGCCAAAATCTAGTGCTTTTTCAAGGTTTACATAAGGCATATTTTCTTTTTCTAAATTTTTGTTGTTATATTAATTTCTGTATTTGTTAAAATGTAGGAATTTACTACACCGGCTTTAGCTCAGTGGATAGCATAATCAATATTAATAATCTCCTCTTTTATGATCTCGATCTTATATTTAATTTGGAAGTCGTCATGGTCTGGATTAAAAGGGTGAGGGTGAGGAAAAATCTGAAATTAAAGGATAGATTATTAGTTGCGAATATGTCCCTTGTAGACAATTTTGCCAGATTCTGTAAGTATTGTTGTGTTCCTATTTTCTTTCACAATTTCTTCTTTAAATCTTTTGGAAAGTTTTGTCTTTAGTCGCTTATTTTGTCTTAAGTAAACTATTTGTCCGGGCAGATACAGTTTAATTTTATGTCTCGTCTTGTTCTGTTGTTTAAGGTCAACTTGTTGTTTATGTAAAAGTTTCTGTTGAGTCTTGTCAATGAATGTAACAAGACTTCACGTAATTTTTATTTGATCCTGTATCGAGGAGGAATTTAAGAATTTTTCCGCTCTTCATCCTATATTGAAAGTATGGGATTGAAGAGCAGTTTAATCTAAAAAATTAATACTGTCGAAACTTTCACCATACTCAATTTCTTCCTTCTGTTGCTGCAATGTAGTCGACAAGGTTTTCTTCGACTTTGTTGACATCGTCATGTTGATCTGGGTCATATTTTTCAGGAGAAGGGCTATCACCTTCCATTGACACAGGATTGTTTCTGTGTAATAAGTTTGTTGGACTTTGTTTGGTGTGTGCGTCTGTTGAGGTGCCAGTCGTTTTTGTGCCTGATGTGTTTGTTGGTTATTTTGTTGATAGTTTCTTTGGTAGTTTTGTTGATAGTTTGGTTGAACATTGGTCTATTTTGGTAATTGATATTACGTGATTGTGTAGAAGATCCCAGTTCCATTGGTGTTACCTTTGGTTGTTGTTGTGGCTTGGGAGGAAGCGGAACACGGTTGTAGTTAGGTGCTTATTGGTATTGATGAGACTGTCTGGGTTGCCGGTTTTGATAATGATATTGTTAGAAATACGTGTGCTAATCCGGGATAAAATTTTGTTTGGCTTTGTCGCGGGTTTAGTTGGAGTGTTGGTGTGTTAGCTAGACGTTTAAAATTTACTAGACTATTATGGGCGTAATGCATTCGGTAAGTCATATTGTCGAATTTGAGACACATATAAAGGGCTTGAGGCAAGGAAGTTGGTTTCCTTATGCTCAATAATCGAGATAAATCCCCGTTTCACGGGCTTTGTCACGATATGCATTAGTCATTGCTCATAAAGAATCATCAGTGCATGATTAAGCACTGCTTAATTTTGCCCAAATCAAGTGGTGTTCTGTAGGATTCTAGAGCAGTGTCTGCTTCTCCTACTATTTTATGGCGACCCATATGGAGCATTGCATAATATTTATAGGTACCCCTTAAACTGTCGTACATCGTAAAGATGCGGTCAACAGTTTTCCTCCATGAATTGAACTCGCCTGGTTTTCAAAAAAAAGCTCTTAGGCATTTTACTATGTCCGGTACTTTGTCAATGTCGTTCGTGTTCGTAAAAAAGTCGATAGGTTTTTCTACGTCTTCTGAGTCAAATAAAGGATTATTTAATTTTTTAATTGTACTTATGACTAATTCACTTATTTGTCTCGTCAGGTCAGGGGGTAGTTGTTTTTGTGGATTGGAAGAGGATTTTTGGGCTCTTGTATTACCCGTTAGTTCATTTGATTTTAGAGACATATTTTTTAAAAAAAATTTAACTGAATTAATATCGTCTTTTGACATTTATTATTGGTTTTATCTTCTAGATTTAATGATCAGAACAAATGTTTCAGTTATTAACTTTTTGAGATTGTAACTTTTCTTTTATTATATTTTATTTGTATTCCTTATCAAATAATTATGAATTCAATTTATGATTTTTTCTTGACTTATACTACTAAAATAAAATGTTCTTAAGTTTTATAAACTTACAAAATTAAAACGATGAAATACATCGGCGAAAATTTGATGTGAATTTAGTGGAGCGGCTAGCTTGGTTTTTAGCTTCCTTTTCTTCCGTTGTTGAGTTATCAGCTAACGACGGCTACTTAGGGGCCCTTTAGTTTCGCCACACTCTTAAAATAGCACTGTTTAAATTTTTTTTCAGTTTTCCCTTTTTTTTCTTACACTTGCACTTTGCACTCTTTATTTTTGGATGGGTTTGACCGGTTAGCGACAGCGTTAAATTTTTACTAGTTGTTTACGGCTACTTAAGGCGATATTTTGTACTAGTAGTTTACGGCTACTTGAGGCGATATATTTGTTTTCTTCATTATTAGTTGACGGCTACTTGAGGCGATATATTTCACTAGTGTTTGTGGCTACGCTTCCCGGTCCCTGCTCGGGAGCCAGTAAATAATTCATCTAATTATTTGTTTAAAAAAATGTATTTTTTATTCGGGCAGCGCTTCCGCTAGTTAAATTATAATTGACAAATTTGTTCTTAAATCTAGAGCTTGAATACTATTTTTCCTGCTGATGGTTCCCACAGGTAACATCGCGAAATTGATGGAATTTGGCAATGTCGGCAATGTTGTTCCCACGAGCGGTGTTGGTTTTCCGACTTGTGTGAGGTGTTGGTATTTTCGGATGACTCGTGTGAGGTGTTAGTTTACACCTTCGTTTTGACATCGTTGTCATTAACTTACATCTTGTATTGCCAGATTGGTTAATGTGTTACTTACTCCATAAATTAGACCCACTTGCCTAGCCAAAAAGACTCATTGTCCTTAGCAACATTAATTTCCAATTTTTTGTCTGTATCTTCTGGGGTCATTTGAAATGAGGCAACAAGGAAGGGATTTAGAATTGAGGATAGGTTAGGAGCGCGGAGGATTCAATGACCAACACATAAGGTTCGGCCAGAACTAGGATGGGAGGAAGGGGCACGGGAGTTGGGATAGCTACGTAGCTACGATGGCGGTGGCATACTCGCGGTGCTCGGCTAAGCTCGCCGGATGAGGGGGGATTTTACCTTCGTAGATGGGCCTCACCTGTTTCAAAACACAGGACTACCATCACACTACAACCTACACACCATCACCAGACACACTATCACCAGATAACACGACATTCACGCTAGACCTGACACACCTCGGGAACGCTGCGGCTGTTGTTGCAGCATGGCCGTACCCACCCAACCTGGAGTTCGACTGGCCTCTTCTTTCGAACTCCCCTCTTTTGACTGTGAAGCTGAAGTTCAATTCCTCCAGTCTAGGCTCCCTTCGCTGAAGAACTTCATCCCACCTTACCGCATCACCCTGAAAATGCCAATCAGCACCTCATCTTGAGGTTCGATTTACAACAAAATAATAAAAAGCAAACACAACGAAGTTTTCGATCTATCTTTCTTTTATTAATAAAAAAACGAAATTTTACATACACAAATTTACTGTTAGAAAGTCCAATAGATTTTTGGAATCCAGAAGAATTTTTATTCGGAATTGCTAATCGCCATATTCACAACAGTTAAAATAGAGAGTGCCATGTGTAAAATCTTTTGTTACTTTCTATCTAAACGAAAAATGGTATTCAATTACATTTCAAAACAACGATTGATTGTTTTTCAAAAGAAACGTTATGAACTATAAATCCACCATATTTTATTTCGCAGATTGCGCAATCAAATAGTTCGCAAAATACTAACCAAATTATCCCGAAACCATACTGTACAATAGAAAATGTAATCCTTCCAGGAATGGTCGTCAGCTATGGAAGAACTTGGAAGAACCAAGAATCACAAGCGAAATTGTGAACTTAATATATATTTTGATTCGTTAAATCAAGACTTCGTTTCATTACTATTCTCAGTGCTTTCTAGAAATATCCGGACATTTTCGAGTACTAGAGGGTTATCTTCAGAATTGCGATTTAACTTTACTTGTGTGAAAGAAGCAGACGTAGTTGAGAGAGTCTTGTCTGTTAAACCCAATGCTTTGGGGATAGACGGACTATATACCGTGTTCATTAAGTCACTTTTACCGATTATTTTGCCATATATTACGCATGAATGAATATGAATAGTGTCGTGTTAAAAAAACAACAAGTGTGTAAAAGAACGCTTGAAATTTTTTCAAGAACATAGTTTTTTCTAGCCATTGAGTTTGTATAAAATCGATAAGTTTTGTAGAGGAACTGATCTTAGTTGGTATTATAGTGAATTTGGTGTCATGGGAAAATTGAAATTTGATTTATTTATTTAAAAATTCAAATTTTTTCTGAGGATTCTCACAAAGAAGGTACAGACATCCATAGCTTTATGTACTTAGTATATCACCTTTCCCCAACCTGAAGAAAGAGAATCCCGCCGCTTCACAATCACGGCACATTGGTTAGTTTCACGCGCTCTCATTATACCACTTTGGTATTTTTATGAATCAATATCATTGTAACTCAGCAATTCAATTTGACATTAATTCAATTTATTAAGAACAATTCAATGTTTTAACAACAATTCAATAAAACAATTTAATTAAATTATAATAATTAAAAAATCGAAAACAACAATTAAAAATAAAAAAAACATTTAACACGAGCCGAACAAAAACCAATATTCAACTGACCAGAAATTAGATACTATTCTAATGGAATAACCAAACAAGCAATGAATGACAATCAACTACGAAAGCAAGCAGGATTCAAGGCAGGCTTCTCAAACACTGACCACCTTCACACAATCAACCACACTGATAACTTCCCATCACGTCTGTCGATTTCTCTTCCTTAAAAGGTTTGTAGGTTTTCGTGTTTTGTTAAAAAAGTTAGTTGAATTATTCTAAAAAATTTAAAAATTACCAAATTGCATTTGATGAAATAATTTGATTTCAAAACCTATTTTTCTAAACGAAATTTTTAGTCAGAAAACAATTTTTACCAATTTTAGTAGCATCTCTTAAAAGTTTTTTTTCTTATATACCTAAACAAATACAAATTGGATGAATCAAACTAATTTATATCGAGAATCGAACATCAATTTTTAACAATTTTGCGTACTGTTTTATTTTTTTATGAAAAAAAAACGGACTGTTGGATTTTTAAAAAAAATTTACTGAATGAAAAAAACAATATTTTCTGTGAGATGAAATTATTAAAATATTTGAGTCGAAAATCAATTTTTACCAACTTTTATTAATTTTTTTTGGGTTTTTATTTTTTGTAATAAACTGTCAATTCGATTTTTGTTTTACATTTTACCGTATGTTAAAAACGTTATTCTTCGTTACACAAAATTGTTTTGGAGATAAAACTATTTTTTGTTCGTAAAATTTTCGAGGTAACAAATATTTTTGTTTTCAGTTTTTTTTGATTTATAAAAAACCGTTAATTGGATTTTTCCCAAAAATATATTTGTTTGGTATCACGGTACAATAGCTTTATGAACTTAGTATGTACTTAGTATATCACCTTTCCCCAACCTCAAGAAAGAGAATCCCGCCGCTTCACAATCACGACACATTGGTGAGTTTCACGCGCTCTCATTATACCACTTTGGTATTTTTATGAATCAATATCATTGTTATTCAGCAATTCAATTTGACATTAATTCAATTTATTAAGAATAATTCAATGTTTTAACAACAATTCAAAAAAACAAATCAATTAAATTATAATAATTAAAAAATCGGAAACAACAATTAAAAATAAAAAAATATTAACACGAGCCGAACAAAAACCAATATTCAACTGACCAGAAATTAGATACTATTCTAATGGAATAACCAAACAAGCAATGAATGACAATCAACTACGAAAGCAAGCAGGATTCAAGGTAGGCTTCTCAAACACTGACCACCTTCACACAATCAACCACACTGATAACTTCCCATCCCGTCTGTCGATTTCTCTTCCTTAAAAGGTTTGTAGGTTTTCGTGTTTTGTTAAAAAAGTTGTCAGTTGAATTATTCTAAAAAATTTAAAAATTACCAAATTGCATTTGATGAAATAATTTGATTTCAAAACCTATTTTTCTAAACGAAATTTTTAGTCAGAAAACAATTTTTACCAATTTTAGTAGCATCTCTTAAAAGTTTTTTTTTTTTTCTTATATAAACAAATACAAATTGGATAATTCAAACTAATTTATATCGAGAACCGAGCATCAATTTTTAACAATTTTGCCTACTGTTTTATTTTTTTATGAAAAAAAACGGACTGTTGGATTTTTATAAAAAATTTACTGAATGTAGAAAACAATATTTTCTGTGAAATGAAATTATTAAAATATTTGAGTCGAAAATCAATTTTTACCAACTTTTATTAATTTTTTTTGGGTTTTTATTTTTTGTAAAAAACTGTCAATTCGATTTTTCTGAACATTTTACTGCAAAAAGATAAAATTAGTTTGAAGCCAATATCTCAAAGTTTTGAAAAGACATTTGAGTCGAAAAGCAATTTTTACCAACTTTTATTAATTTTTTATTTAGGTTTTTTTTTTTGTAAAAAAACTGTCAATTCGATTTTTCTCAAAATTTTACCGTATGTTAAAATTGCAAAAAATTGTTTTGGAGATAAAACTATTTTTTGTTTAAATTTTTGATCATATGTTGAAAGTTTAATTCAAAATTGATATTTGGGCTTAATGATCGTTTTGGTGGATGCAATTAATTAATACAGATTAATTCATTTTTCACCCTACGTTTCGCCAATTACTTGTTGGCTTCTTCAGGGTTTTTTTTTATATTTATTATCTTTAAAGACACAAATACAAAGAGATGATATTTAATAACAATTACAAATTTTTGGAAGAAACTATTTACTCGGTCTATTGCACTTACTGTTTTAGGATTTAGAAATTTTAGTTTACATTGTAGTATGAATAATAAATAAATTATAATAAGTTAACATAAATTAAACAACACATAAATAAATTAACACTTATTGAACCGCAAAACTTAAGTCTAATATTGCTTGCTAATAATATCACAGATCATTTATTATTATTGTTACTAATGGCAACACTATATATCGAGCTGATATTGTCCAAGTCTTCTTTATGGTTCATTGTTGTTGTTATTTTTTGTTGAATCCGAAGACTTTCTAGTGTGTAGCGGGTGGTGGTGCGGTTTTCCTTGTCCAAAATAGTAACATTGTCAAAGTCCGCGATGTGGTCTTCTTCTATCATATGTTGTGAGAGTGCTGTAGCTGTTCTTTTCTTTCTTATGTCAGCTTCATGTTCGGATAATCTCACTGCAAGCTTACGTTTTGTTGTGTCTATGTATACCTTGTTGCACTTGTTGTTGTCATTACCTTTGCATGGTATTTGGTAAACTACGTTATGATGATCGGTTTTTTGTGTGGGTGGTTTTGTTTTTGTAAACATTGAGCTTAAGGTGTTATTGGCTTTATGTGCGAAAGTAGTTTTTTCTCTGTCAAGTGGTATTGTTTTGTTGAGAGTATTATTGTCAGTTAGATGAGGGATGTATGTTAGTGAGAAAAATCTAGCGTTGCCAGATTTTACTTTTTGTGTTGTAAGTTGTTTGTTTGAGTTTTGTATTTGGTGAAGTTTATTGTTGATTAAATTATTAATTATTGTGTTTGGATAATTGTTCATTTGTAGAATTGTTTTTATTTTTGTTATATTGATTTTGTATTTCATAGGTTGAGAAGACAAATAATTTATCATTCATAAAACAGTTATTCTTTACAAACAAGATTACAACCATAAAATGAACCTACTTCTTGAAGATAAAAACACATACAAAACGATGAGGAATGACCCCACAACTAACTTACAGAAAACTAATAATGAAATAGTTAATGGATTATTTAAACAAAAATTCATTGATGCCAAACAAAAAGAACAACTTTCCTGCTCTGTTGCTTCAACTCCTGTTCTTTATGGACTCCCAAAAATCCACAAAGAAAACATACCACTACGACCAATAGCAGCATCAACTAATGTTCCATGCTATAAACTATCCAAACATATTGGTCAAATCCTCAAAACCGTGATATCTGAAGACTACAATGTTAAAAACTCGTTCATTCTGAAAAACAAAATTAAAGACGTAACATTGGAGGACGAAGATATCTTAGTATCTTTTGACGTAGTTTCATTATTTACAAATATACCGACATACATAGCTATAAAAATAATAATGAAAAATTGGGACAGACTGAAAACACATACAAACATACCTAAAAATCAGTTCCTAAAAATTCTTCAATTCTGCTTTACTGACAACAATTATTTCAAATATGACAACAAACTATACAGTCAAACATTCGGCATGCCAATGGGAAACCCGTTATCCCCAACAATTGCGGACATTGTACTTGACCACCTACTAGATGAAACAATAGATAAGTTGAAAAAATCAAACACAAAAATTAAATTTATAGCTAAATATGTTGACGATATGGTTGCCATCATTAAAAAGAAAGACGCTAAAATAATATTAGAAACACTCAACGAATATCACACAAAACTAAATTTTACTATAGAAATAGAAAACAATTACCGTTTCTTGAGGTGAAACTTATAAGAAAAGAAAATAAAATCTCCTTTGACTGGTATAGCAAACCAATTTCATCAGGAAGAATGATAAATTATTTGTCTTCTCAACCTATGAAATACAAAATCAATACCGCAACCAACTTCATTAACAAAGTATTAGACATCAGTGACAATATATACCACAAAGAAAATATAACAAAAATAAAAACAATTCTACAAATGAACAATTATCCAAACACAATAATTAATAATTTAATCAACAATAAACTTCACCAAATACAAAACTCAAACAAACAACTTACAACACAAAAAGTAAAATCTGGCAACGCTAGATTTTTCTCACTAACATACATCCCTCATCTAACTGACAATAATACTCTCAACAAAACAATACCACTTGACAGAGAAAAAACTACTTTCGCACATAAAGCCAATAACACCTTAAGCTCAATGTTTACAAAAACAAAACCACCCACACAAAAAACCGATCATCATAACGTAGTTTACCAAATACCATGCAAAGGTAATGACAACAACAAGTGCAACAAGGTATACATAGGCACAACAAAACGTAAGCTTGCAGTGAGATTATCCGAACATGAAGCTGACATAAGAAAGAAAAGAACAGCTACAGCACTCTCACAACATATGATAGAAGAAGACCACATCGCAGACTTTGACAATGTTACTATTTTGGACAAGGAAAACCGCACCACCACCCGCTACACACTAGAAAGTCTTCGGATTCAACAAAAAATAACAACAACAATGAACCATAAAGAAGACTTGGACAATATCAGCTCGATATATAGTGTTGCCATTAGTAACAATAATAATAAATGATCTGTGATATTATTAGCAAGCAATATTAGACTTAAGTTTTGCGGTTCAATAAGTGTTAATTTATTTATGTGTTGTTTAATTTATGTTAACTTATTATAATTTATTTATTATTCATACTACAATGTAAACTAAAATTTCTAAATCCTAAAACAGTAAGTGCAATAGACCGAGTAAATAGTTTCTTCCAAAAATTTGTAATTGTTATTAAATATCATCTCTTTGTATTTGTGTCTTTAAAGATAATAAATATAAAAAAAAACCCTGAAGAAGACAACAAGTAATTGGCGAAACGTAGGGTGAAAAATGAATTAATCTGTATTAATTAATTGCATCCACCAAAACGATCATTAAGCCCAAATATCAATTTTGAATAAAACTATTTTTTGTTCGTAAAATTTTCGAGGTAACAAATATTTTTTTTTTCAGTTTTTTTGATATATAAAAAACCGTTAATTGGATTTTTCCCAAAAATATATTTGTTTGGTATCGCGGTACAATATATAAATAAAATCTAATTCAAGTCTCTAGCGTTTTTGGTTCGTGGGATATATAGGGTTAACCAAAATTTTAAACTTTTTTTAAAATTGCTATGGTAAAAAAAACACCCACTCAAGAGTCCTTTCTGCACCTTTCTGCATTATTATCTGTATAACAAAATTAATTTGAAGTCGATATCTCTACTGGTTCTTGAGCTATGGGCGATGAAAAAAACTTCGCGAGCGTACGGACGTACGGACGTACAGACGGACGGGTGTACGAACGTACGCACACACGCACGCACAGACATCTTTCTAAAAATCTTTTATTTCAACTCTAGGGACCTTGAAACGTCGAGAAATGTCAAAATTTTCAATTAGACAAATCGACCGATTACAATAACTTCCTATGGGAAGTTAACAAATTCCAAAAACCCTTACCTCTGTTTTATCTAATTCGCAAAAGCTTTTGACACTGTGGAACACAAAAGCATAAGGACATCGCTAAAGAATCAAAAGATTAACCCTACTCTTATCAGGACGTTCAGAAACAAGTTCAAGAATAATACTGCTAAAGTAAAAACGGCCAAAAAAGGAAAGGAATTTCATTTGAAAAAAGGAATGTGTCAAGGTGACCTCATGTCACCGCCATTTTTTTCTGCGTACATACAGACAATTTTGGATCGATTCTCGTTGACTTGCAGACAGAATGGACTGTGTTTAAACTTGACTAAAACAAAAGTAATGACTGATCATATAAAAGTGGCCATCTTATTGGAAAATAATAAAATAAATTACGTGTACTTAGGACACATTAAATCTTTTAAAAACCAAGACGAAAAGAAATAAATAGACGAATCGACAGCGCCAGCGCATTGAAACAGTTTTTTAAAAATACTGAACTCTAACCTAAGAAAGAGTTACAAGAAAATAAGTATTGCATTCTACAATTCTACCTGTTTTGACGTACGGGCTTCAAACCCTAGGACTAATGTCCTTAAATTGAGGATATGGAAAACTAAAATGGAACGAAAACTTTTAAATATACAACAAATACAAAGGAGTAGCAATAGGGAAATAAGAAAAAGAACAAACATAGCTGACGTGATTATTCGAATATAACAATCAAAATGGAGCTGGGCAGGTCACTTATCAAGAATCAAAGACCAAAGATGGACAAAACTAGTTACAAAATATACATAAGAATTTGTAATCAGAATAACAATAATATTGTCAAATAAAGCTTTATAATAATAATAATAACATTACACACGCGCTCAATGCTATTATAATGAAAGATTTGTTTCCATCTCAATGGAAACTAGCCAACATTTTAACGATTTTGAAAAGATGAAGACCATATCACATTTCTTATATTTATAGATTTTTTTTAAAGCGTACAAAACTGTAGACCATACCCCAAACTATCATCATTGTGTGGACTACCATCCTCAGCAGATCATTTTCTGTCTAATTACCTTCGAGATAGAAAACAAGCTGTCTCAGTTGAAAAGACAATTTCGAAATTCTTACCACTCATTAGAGGAATTCCTCAGGGTTCAATATTAAAGCCTCTTCTTTTCTCCCTTTATATAAACGCAATCCCTTAAAGAATTGCTTTCTCCTCTATTCAAATGTATGGCTATGATGTTGAGCTGCATAAAAGCCGTCATTTGGGACTGATTAAAGATTGTGCATACGCTGGTCAACGAGCAATGGTCTTAGTATATTATTTAATAGTACACTATCCTGGAATATGCACATCAATTCTGCTGTTGGTAAGGTCTATTGTGTACTTCGTAGGCTTCAAAATATTTCACCATTACCAGAACACACATGATGTTTAAAAAAAAAAAACAATATATTTGGATTGGGAATACTTTTTTACGTGCCAAGTTTTTCAATGCAATGTACAATATTTAAATTGATCTCATGCGCTTTCGAACACTTTGTATGTATGTATATTACTGTTCAAAATTATCCAGACCAAATAACTAAGTTATCTATTCAACAGGATACAATTTGGTTCCTCAAGTAGATCAACGACGCATTCACCCCCATTATTTTCGTCTGACATCGAAGCAACAGTTTTTTGTTAATGCCACCCAATTGTGGAACTCGCATCCAAGGTAATTAGTTAGAGTAAGCGGCATAACACAGTTTGGTAGAAATCTAAGTAGTTGTTTTCGAAATGAATTATGTATGTCCCTTTTTTGTTTTATTAGCTTCAATAAAGATGAAGTGTATTTTTTCTTAGTTTTTGTTTTGTTAAAGGTTTACAAATAATTACTTTTGTTTTCTATTCTTAATTGTTGGCTTAAACTTTTTTGATTTTTTTCGGAAAATTCGATAATAATTGCCTTTATCTTTGTTCAAAAATTTTACATGTAAAGTAGTTTTCTTAAACCATCATATCAAATTAAGCTTAAAACTAATTTATAAGAAGTATATTCTTAATGTATAGGTGTACATTGAGTTTTAATATACTGAACTATATAAAAATTAATAGCTTTTCGTTAGTCTATCTAAAACTTGAGAACTGCTGGACCGATTAGGCTAATTTTGGTCTTGCATTATTAGTGGAGGTCCAAAGAATGTTTAAAAGGTGAATAAATATGAAAAAGATCGGAGGTTCATAAGCATACGCGATTAAGGGTGACAATAGCATGTTGCTGTATTGGCACATGGCATAACAAACTGTCAACGAGTTTATGCAATGTATCTGGTCTGTTGGCCCATTGTGTGAACTGTTCCTACTATAGAATCCTTTTATGTGTCAATGGTGTTAAATATCCCTATTGTGCAGTGAGTTGTTCACCCCATAATAATCGATTACAGGTGAGGGCAATAAACGGAGCATATGTTCATCAATTTATATTTTGTATAAAAAAAAACCCAAATACAATTTAGAACACTTAAAACTTTCACTAGGAAGATAAAACAACGGTTAGTTTTAATAAAGCTTCCCAAAAGAAATTTTATGTACTCTCTTTGGCAACCTGTAAAGCATAGTTGTTGTTGGTTATAAAGGCCCAACTATAATAGACTTAACCGAGCTTAAGCCAGCTTAAGGGAACGAACCAATACGTAGCCTTATATGTCACTAACCATAATAGACGTTCTGCTCAGTTTCGTTAAATTTCGCTAACTTTCGCGCAATTACGCAAGAGCCATTTAAATGGCTCGAGCTTAAGCAAATGTCAAATTTGAAACGCATTTCAACCCAACGCAGAGGTTTACATGTCGTTGTCTCGTATTAATAATTTGTGTCCCTTGTCAATTTTGTTTTGCTAGTGAGTGACGCGAGGTACTTTCCTGGCCTGGACTCAGCTGAAGAAATAAAGATAATAGTGCAGGTAAATATTATTATTGGTTGTAATACAAATATGTTTATTAATCATAAACGATTTCTTTTATCAAATAACATTTAAAATGGAACTGCAAACGCAGTCGGAGTACGACTATTTGTCCAACTTAATAAGTTTTGTCAGAGAACATAAATGTCTCTACGACAAAAAAGATGCAATGTATTTCAACCGGCTCACTAAAGAAAAGGCTTGGAATAATATTTCCATCAAAGTCGATAAATCAAGTAATAACATTCATCAATTTGTAACGTTATGTTTTTTTGCATAATATGCACATATTATTTATTTATTTACAGGCGATCAGTGCAAAGCTAAGTGGAAAACTTTGCGGGAGCGGTATGGAAAAGAGTTAAAAAAAACAAAACACTCCCTCAGGCAGCGGTGCTTGCACAATTAGTGAGTGGGCATTCAAGGAAGCAATGTCTTTTTTGAAGGACTGTTTGGCACCAAGAAAGTAATTTATAAATATAATTTATTTATTTATTTATAGTAATATAAACTATTTCTCTCTCTTTTAGAACACGCTGCAACTCGGGTGGAAATCTTGAAGCTGAGATTGATTTTAATCAAGACGTTTCCACCGAAGATATTTCAAGTCCAACTCCTCCTAAAAAGACTAAAACGTCTTTTCACAATTTATGTGAAAAATTCAATGATGCTTTGGAAAAATTTGGACAAGAGCTGGAACCAAGCACTCAAAATATGGAGGATGGAGACGAACTTTTTTTGAAAACTATCCTTTCTCTACTGAAAGATATTCCGATTCCACTAAAGGATAGTTTCAAAACAGAAATGTTCTCTAAAGTCATGCAATTAAGGCAAGCAGTCAGGATAGATTATCTACCTCATATGGATTAAACCATTTGATCGTTTGTGATAAAATTGACAATTCCACCTACATATTTAAAATATGATTCATGAAGAAATTTCATCTCTGAACTGAAGTTGTGATTAAGTGAAAGTTCCACCTGAAGGTGCCGGTATAGTGATAAGGAAAACGCATGAGTAAAACAAATTTCTTTTTGATAATTTTATTTGTTAATATATGGTTTGGGATAAAAAAGGGGCACAAGGCAATAAACAATTTGTTACCTGAAGTAATTTATTCAAACAAAAAGTTATTTTAAACAACTATTTGTGTCTTAAAAAACATTTTTTAATTTTCTTGATGTAAATTTCGTACGAAAAAAAATTCTGCACGGGATTTACACCAAGAAAATTAAAAAATGCTTTTCTTAGACAAAAATATTTGTTGCAATGTGTTTTTTTCTTATGAATGATAATTGTTTATTGATTTGTATCCTTTTTATATTCCAAATCGTATCATAACACATACAATTATCAATAAGACATTTTTTTACTGATGCGTTTTCCTGATCGCTATAACCGGCTCCTAATATAATATTTTTGTATTTTTCTAATTTAAGTTATTTTATAGCCTTGTTTTTTGAGAGAGTAACTAGGAACTCAGCAAAATGTTTAAACGCAAAACAATAACAAAATCAATAATGATAGAGAATTTTGTTTGTGTTTTTCGTGTACATTTTTTACTGAGTGGCTAGTCTCTCTTCCAAAAAACACGGCTTATGTTTAAATGAATTGTTTTGTTTTTTTTGTTTATTGAATAATCTTTTTTGTGTTTCATAAGTTAATGATATGTATATTTATGAGATAAATAAAATACCAATATATGTTTATAAAAATCAACAAATCTAATTTTCTTTTAAGAAATTGCATAGTTTGTTGCCCATGTTTATCGAAAACTGTCCTCCGTAATGGTGAAAGCTTGGTGATGGAACAATCGAGGGGACGTTATTTGCTACTTCGCTGCGCCACAATCCGTCATGTTGAGTTCCATCGATGTCCTCCCAATCGGTGCAAACGCTCTGAGCATAATTTGAATGTGAACAATTTTCATTATTAAACATGATGAAGTTGTGTAATGCTACACACGCCAAAACTATCTTTTCGGCATTTTCTGGCAACATGTGCAAGGTTGTCAACAATATTCACCAACGAGAAACAAGGATCCCAAATGAATTCTCTATTGTTCGGCGAGCTCGTGACAACCTTTTGTTCAAATTTTCTTTTTCGGCCGGCAAAAGTGTACCTGGATAGGGGCGCATTAGATTGGGACCTAAAGGAAAAGCTGCATCCCCTACGAAGAAGTGAGGAAGTATTTCCTCAGTGTTAACAATCTTTTTGGGTTGGGGAATCGTGAGGGTTCTATTTAGGAGCCTTTTTCCAAACTTGCTGTTCTGAAAAACACCTGCAAGAAAATATATAATACAAATCGGATGTACAAAATAAACTCTTTGCATAATTAATAATCTAATGCGAATTCGGTGGTTGCAAAGGAAAGAAAAGCTTTTGTAGATTACGTTTTATGTCATTCATTAGCGTACCCAGAACAGCGTTTAAAGCTGTCCAGCCCGACTTTACTTTTTTGGGGAAAAATAGTCCGATAGGTAACTCAAAAGCCTTTTATTTGATGGAAGCAACCAAATTCACAAACATAATCTTACAAAAATAATCTAATCCCCGTCGCTTTGACTTCCGTAAGCTCCTACATCTACGTAAGTGAAGCGATATTTTGCATCACATGCAGCCTTCAAAACAATGCTAAAATATTTTTTATAACAAAAATATTCGCTGCCACTTTTTGGAGGGCACCTGATGGCAATGTGTTTGCCATCGATTGCTCCTACGGTGTTCGGCATATTCCATTATTATTATTATTATTATTATTATAAGCTTTTTTATTTGCCTTTTGAATTTCTTAAATTTATATATACAACTAGCGGCCCGGTACGTGCTTCGCTACGTATAAGGCATAGTAATACAAAAAATGATTATAAAGTTCATTGATTCAAACAAAAAACTATTTTAAATTGCTAGCTATTTAAAAGTCCAAATGACCCAAATGATATATTGTTTATATTTTATGTGCTAAAATGGCGCGTTCTCTCAACCAATCATGATTTCTGTAATTCTGAAGAATATTCGGAAAAACACATTCAATCAACTCATCTATAGATTGCGCAATTGTACAAAAATTGTTCGGTAAAGTGATCAATCCGTTGGTACTGTCGTTTGGTATTTTGCCATCACCAATTTCTAACAATTGTTTTGAAAACTCATGGGCAGTTGCATCATTATGTAGGTGAATACGCATATTAATGTTCAGTGTCAATTTTCGTACATATTTCCAAAGAACTGATGACTTCAAACAGGCGTTTATTTCATGAGCAGGAGTTGATCGAGAAATGACAGGCAATGTTTAACGAAAGTCCCCTGACAGCAATATCAGAGCACCACCAAAAAGCTGTTGATTACCGGGTAAATATTGCATTGTTCGATTAAATGCTTCTATTGATTTTTTATTCGCCATTGTGCACTCATCCCATAAAATAATTGACGTTAATCGCAGAACTTTTGCCATATATATTATAATATTATATATATATAATATTCAATTTGGTGCTATTACAATTTTGTGATTATCAGAGGGCGTCGGGGTATGGCAATAACGAACCAGCTTGATGATAAATCTGGCCCTGAATCTGTAACATGTATGCAATTTCAGGTAGATGTTGAATCAGAATTTTTAAGACTTTATGATTCAGATTGATATAAACATAAGACAATGCTGTTGAGGTATTTACCTTAAAAGTCGGCATAAAATTATCTCTAATAATTTTAGTAGCACCAAAAGAAGTCATTTGAAATGCCGAATTGTATTGTTGAATATTATTCAAAAACTGCTTCGACGTTTGAGATGTCCCAAAAATAAATGAATACAATGGTTCGGGTGGAGTTTCTAATGTTGGCAATCTCACTTTGCCATTAGCACAATAATTAAATAATTAAAAGCAGCACGCAGCATTTCATCTAAAACAACACGACGTATTCGTGATTAAGTACAGGTACAGGGTCAACAGATCTATTCTGTGCAGTACGTTCACGCTGCGATGCATTAGCTTGTGCGCGTTCATCTGTAATCTGAGATCGTCTTAATAATGCCACTTGATTTGCATTACGCGTTCACCGTTTGTGTTTGTTTGGTCGTCTTGCTCGTGGCATTTTACCTTCACTCAACAACTCAACAATATTTTGGAAAATATAAACACAAAGCAATAACTCAACAATAGTTTGGAAAATATAAACACAACAAAACAATAATTATCGCTGATAAAATGAAATGACATATGATGACATTAAATTTGTTTGACAGAACTAACGTTACTTTTTTGTCTTCGATTGTTTTGTCAAAGGTTCAAATTGGCTTTTAAGTATTAGTACAAATTGTTTGTATATGGGAGTATAGAAAGATGTTGATTTTACACTTTTTCAAGAGTTTTGTTTAGTTTTCTCTACGTACAAACCTTTTCTGGACGTCCACGAATAATTCAAGACCAAAATTAGCCAAATCGGTAAAGGCATTGTTGAGTTATAACATTACAACGAAAAGTGGCATTGATTTTTATATATATATACAATTTTCGTTTTAACAATGGTTTTTTTTTTTTTTTTTTTTTTATAATAAATTTAAATTACAAACAAAGTCTGGTATTAATTTATTAATTATTTTGAAAATTTTAATTAATTATATTGAAAATTTAGTAAGTAAGTATATAAACCTTTGATGGACGTATACAGCCGTGGTACGTCCAATCTTGTCCTATGGTTCGATTGTTTGGTGGCCCGCGCTTAGTAAAGCCTACAACATAACTAAACTAAACAAGGTTCAGAGAACAGCTAGTGTTGGCTCCACTGGAGCTTTGCGCTCATGTCCGTCGGACGCCCTAAGCGTTTTTCTCTACCTCTTACCAATAGACCTGCATATCAAATACTTAGTATCTTGCAGCGCGTTGAGACTTAGGGAATCGAATAGTTGGTATTCTAGGCCCTTTGGTCATAGTAATATCACTAATCTCATCCCAGCGGACATCTTTTCGACAGAAACCGACTACTGCACCCCTACTGTGGACCTCAGTGCGGATTTTAAAATTATCATCCCATCTCGAAATGAATGGGATGATGACTTAGTGACGAGAGGCTTCGACACAACTATCTTCACTGACGGCTCAAAGATGGAGTGTGGGGTCGGTGCAGGAATTTTTTCCGAGTCTTTAAATGTCTCCAGGTCTTTGCGACTTCCTGACTTTGCTAGTGTTTTTCAGGCTGAATTACTCGCGATCAAGGAAGCATGCAAGTTACTAAAACTAGATCCAAACCAAAACCGCAATACAGCTATTTTTTCGGACAGCCAGGCGGCTATTCAAGCGATTGGCTCGTCCACTTCATCCTCCAAACTGGTCCAACAATGCCGAAGTGAGTTAGCTAGCATGAACATTGGACTCAAGGTCACTCTCATCTGGATTCCGGGTCACAGAGGCTTTGAGGGCAATGAACGAGCTGACGAGCTGGCTAGGCAAGGATCAGCCCTTCATAGCTCTCTCGCGGAAAGAGTCAACATTCCTCTTGGTGCTATGAAGGGCAAGATCTTCCATATTTTTCTCGCTGAAGCAAACCACAGGTGGAACAGCCTAACCAACTGTATCATATCTAGAAGGATATGGCCCACCTACAACAAATCCCGTACTAATAATCTCATTTGCAGACCCAGGCAAGACATAGCCAGGGTCGTTGCTACATGCACCGGACACTGGCCTGTTGGAGAACACGCATCTAAGCTGGGCATCCCCCACAACACTTTCTGTCGTAGTTGCGAGGACCAGCGAGAAAAAGAAACTGTTCTTCACTTCTTATGCAAGTGTCCCGCCTTAGCCAAAACATTGGGAAACCCCTTTTTCAACGACCTCAATGAGTTCTCAGAACTGGAGATCAAAGATTTGATCTCCTTTCTAAACGCTACAAAGTGGATTTGAGGCGCATTTTTCCCTTTATAATCCCCCTTTTATCTTTATAGGTCAAGCGAGTATTTTATGGTATCAAAACGGCGCAACGTAGCGCTAATTGTGTCACCGAGCTAGACTGCTCGTGGCCACCATTTCTACTTACTATATAAACCTTTGATTGTTCTTTTCATGAAGATATATTTCTGGCATAAGCCTCCCCCAATGTTGCCCATAATTCTCTGTCCTTAGCTTCATTATACCAATTTTGTCTGTAGTCCGATAAATCATCAGCCCATCTTTTCTTGGGTCTTCCAGGTCGTCTTTTGTCAGCTGGAGTCCATTTTGTGATTACTTTAGTCCATCTTTGTTCTTGAAGCCTTGATATGTGTCCTGCCCAGCTCCATTTAAGCCTTCTTGTTCTTTCAACTACATCAATGATTTTTGTTTGTTGTCTTATATGCTGGTTTCGTATTTTTTGGATTTGTCTTATTTTTAGAATTTTTCTTTCCATTTTAGTTTGGCAAATCCTAAGTTTTTCTGTTAAATTTGAGGTTAATCCAAGTGCTTGTAGTCCATAAGTCATAACGGGTAGTATTCCTGAGTCCATTATATATTTTTTTGTGTTGTTACTTTAATTTGATTCCATTATTTGATGTATATTCCAGAATTGTTTCCAACTGTTTGTGATTCGTCTGTTTATCTCCTTGTTTTCTTGATCTTTGAATGATTTTAATTGTCCAAGGTAAATGTAATCTTCTACATAATCTATCTTTACTCCGTCTAATGTGATATCTATTTTTGTGTGATTGGTCATTGCTTTTGTTTTTGTTTGGTTTATGTTGAGTCCATAGGGCTTACAAGCAGTAGTCAATTCTTTTAGCATCGATTCGATTTGTTTGGCGTTCGTTGAAATAAGTACGATGTCATCAGTGAATCTCAAGTTGTTTAGATATTTTCCGCCTATGTTAATGCCATACCGTGTTTTCCAGTTTAGGTTCTTGAAAATTTCTTCTAATACAGCTGAGAACATTGGTGGGGACATCGGATCTCCTTGTCTTACTCCTTTATTTATTTTAAATTCTCGTCCTGTTATTTCGGTTTTTATGTTTGCCCAACTGTTGTCATAAATGTTTTTGTATGTCTGGATAATGATAGGGTTTATGTCTTGATTTATTAAGGCTTCCCAGATAGTGTCATGTTCAATGGAGTCGAACGCCTTGCTGAAGTCAATAAATAAAAAGTATAGTGGTTTCTTGAATTCATTGAATTTTTCTATCAGTTGGTTCATCGTTTGTAGGTGCTCAGTTGTTGAATATCCTTCCCGAAATCCAGCTTGTTCTATTGGTTGGTTCATGTTAAGTTTTTCCTTGATGGTTGTGTATATTATTTTTGAGAAAAGTTTGTAAATAGTCGATATATTGCTTATGGGTCGGTAGTTGTTTATATCATCCTTTTGTCCTTTTTTATGAATCAGTGTTATGGTGGTCTGAGTCCACTGTTGGGGTATATTTTGCGTTTTTAATATATTGTTGAATAGCAACGTCAAAATAGGAGATAGTGATTGTTTTCCGTATATAAGCATCTCAGCCGCTATACCATCGTTTCCAACACATTTCTCTTTCTTTATTTATTTATTTATTTCGTCAATCAAGTTACAAACTTTTTATAGACTACATTAATAACAATAGAATATAATATATACATACATCTTCGATATTTAAATAATAAAAAAAAAATAGCTGTTACAATAGACTCAATACATTTTTCTTAATTACATTTCTATTTACATTAAAGTCAATAGCTGAGTCAAATTCATTGAAATTTATACAAGCATTTGTGATTGGATTATGTCAAGCATATCTTGTACTATGGTAAGGAACATGTAAAAAATCGCGATCTCTTGGGCGCAAGCTACGAGCTGGAGCGTAAATATTAAACATTGAAAACAACATTGGAAAATCAATATTAGAACTGAGGACATCATAAGCAAAAAGGACAGAATACAATTTTCTTCTCAAAACTAAAGGTTTTAAGTCTATAAGAGTACATCTAGTCTCATAACATGGAACATCTGAATTTTTATAAATTTTACGCAAAGCAAACTTTGTAAATTTTTTCTGAACCTTTTCAATACGATAAATGCTCGATTGAGTGTAGGGATTCCATATAACGCAACAATATTCTAACAGCGGTCTAACAAGAGATAAGTATAGTGTTTTTAGTGTATAAGGATCATTAAAAAGTTTTGAATTTCGAATTATGAAGCCCAACATTGAGTTAGCTTTGGAAATGACATGATCTATATGAAGTGAAAAACTCATTTTGGAGTCAAAAATCACTCCTAGGTCTTTCTGACTATCAAGTCTCTGCAAAGAATCAAAACCAAGTTTGTTTTCAAAGAACAAGGGATTTAAGATTGTTGAATAAGTAACAACACTACATTTATCGTTGTTAAAATAAAGCCCATTTAAAAGTACTTTATTTAGATCATTCTGGACATTTTCCGCATCTTCAAGACATCTTATGCTGCTGAAGAGTTTAAGATCATCAGCATACAAAAGACATTTTGTGTGTAGAAGATATTGCGGTAGGTCGTTAATAAAAATAATGAAAAGGAGCGGTCCAAGATGGCTACCTTGTGGAACGCCGGAAAAGTTCATTATTTCTTTAGAAAACACATTACCAATTTTAACATATTGTTTTCGCCCAACTAAGTAACTTTGAATCCATTTAAGAAGCACAGAGTGAAATCCAAACAATTTAAGTTTTCTTATTAGAATATTATGTTGAACACGATCAAATGCCTTCGAAAAATCGGTATAGATAGTGTCAACTTGTAATCGTTTTTTCATACAGTCAAGGCAGTAGCTTGTAAAAATTGATAGATTAAGAGTTAGGCTACAAATTCTCTCGCTGAAAAATCGAATGTCAATAAGCTTTTCCTTCAGCCATTTTTTTGATAAGAAATCCGACGCCATGTAGTCCTTGAGTTTCACAAATATAGCAAAACATGTCATCTTTGTTTTCTGTTATATTCTTTCCCAGTATTCTGATTTCAGATAGTCCTAGTATGTCCCAATTTAAATTGGATATTGCTAATCTGAGTTCGTTTTGTCTTGCTTCCGTAGATAGGGTTCTTACATTAAATGTGCATAAGTTCAGAGTATTTTTGGTATTATTTGTACTTGTTTTTATTTGGCAGTTTGGAGGGTTTTGGCCGCTATTCCTCACGATGGCTAGTCGTCTTGAGGTGGAGTCATTTAATTTACTAGATTTCGACTTGTTTGTTAAGTTCAGACTTTGTTTTTCTTGTTGCTATTGTTTGTCATGACCTTTTTTCGATACGGTTGCATCTCTTTGCATATTTTGAAAAAATGTGTGTATAGTGTTATCGCTACTTCTTTTGTCATTTCTTTCTGTTTCTATGTAGTTTTTAGGTTTTTTTGATAGAGTTGTGCCCTAAGGCCGTCATTTATGTTAAATTCCTTTTCATTTGGTCTGCTCCGTTTTTTTAGTTGTTGTGGAGTTTTTTCGTTTGGAGTTTTACTCTTGCTTACAGAAGGACCTGGTTCCTCGGTTTCGATTACTCTCGTCAGTGTTGTTTTTTCTTGAATGGTTCTGTTCATGTCTTCTTTGGTATAATCATCTCTTATGTAAATAATCTCATCTTTATAGAGTTTGAGTTTTGATTTATTTTTCATAATTGTGTCTTTTTTTATCTGTGTTGTCAATCCAAGTAGCAGATGTCTATTTTTCTTTTCGTTATATTTTCCTATTCGTCTTATAAAATCAATTTCAAAAATTGAAGTTTTTATGTCCAAAATATTGTTAAGAAGATATAAAACTAAGTTTTGTAGTTCTTCACTGTTCTTCTCTGTTTTCTTAATGTTGTAAATTACTATGTTCTTTCTCTTCATTGATTTTTCTAAGTATTTAATTTTATTTTCCAAATGTCCTTGTTTTTCTTCTATCATTTTATTTTTATCCATAATGCAGCTTAGTTTTTGTTCGATATTCTCTGTTTGTTGTTTCATTTCATGTCTTATCTCTTTACCAAGATTTGTAATGGCAGACCGAACTTTTCGTTCGGTTTCGACATTAGCTTACTTTCGGTTAAGTCTATTATAGTCTAAAGTTATCAGAAGTTATCGTCAAAACAAAAAGTAACCATAATGGATTCAAGTAACTTAAGCAAGTGTCAAACGCAAATGTCACTTCGAATTTAAATTCGTTGATGTATGTACATTTTGCTTTGGATTTTTTTTTAGTAAATTATTTTTTTTTCTGTGAAAAAAATTTGAAAAATGAACCATAAAAATAAACTTCAAAAGTTTAAAAAATTAAAAATGATGCATTCTGCATTCAATGCACTTAAATTATTAATTAAAATTAAAGAATTAAATGATAAAAAGAAGCGTAAAAGGCGATCTTGTAGTGTTCGTCCTATAAATAGGGATAAAAAGACCAATGGCTTCTTTGTTGTCACGTTCCAAAAAATTAAGAAACTGGACAATGAGCAATTTTTTATCTACACAAGAATGTCACCGTAAATTTATAACATTCTTTTAAAATTGATTGCACCATTGCTTAGAAAGACTTCTATCGGGTGATTTTTTTGAGGTTATGATTTTCATGCATTAGTATTTGACAGATCACGCGGGATTTCAGACATGGTGTCAAAGAGAAAGATGCTCAGTATGCTTTGACATTTCATCATGAATAGACTTACTAACGAGCAACGCTTGCAAATCATTGAATTTTATTACCAAAATCGGTTCGAAATGTGTTTCGCGCTTTACGTCCGATTTAAGGTCTACATAATCGACCAAGTGAGCAAACAATTAATGCGATTGTGACCAAGTTTCGCACTCAGTTTACTTTATTGGACATTAAACCAACCACACGAATGCGTACAGTGCGTACAGAAGAGAATAGTGCGTCTGTTTCGTATAAAATACAGCTCGTGCAAGAACTGAAGCCGAACGATCTGCCACAACGTCGAATTTTCAGTGAATGGGCCCTAGAAAAGTTGGCAGAAAATCCGCTTTTTTATCGACAAATTTTGTTCAGCGATGAGGCTCATTTCTGGTTGAATGGCTACGTAAATAAGCAAAATTGCCGCATTTGGAGTGAAGAGCAACCAGAAGCCGTTCAAGAACTGCCCATGCATCCCGAAAAATGCACTGTTTGGTGTGGTTTGTACGCTGGTGGAATCATTGGACCGTATTTTTTCAAAGATGCTGTTGGACGCAACGTTACGGTGAATGGCGATCGCTATCGTTCAATGCTAACAAACTTTTTGTTGCCAAAAATGGAAGAACTGAACTTGGTTGACATGTGGTTTCAACAAGATGGCGCTACATGCCACACAGCTCGCGATTCTATGGCCATTTTGAGGGAAAACTTCGGAGAACAATTCATCTCAAGGAATGGACCGGTAAGTTGGCCACCAAGATCATGCGATTTGACGCCTTTAGACTATTTTTTGTGGGGCTACGTCAAGTCTAAAGTCTACACAAATAAGCCAGCAACTATTCCAGCTTTGGAAGACAACATTTCCGAAGAAATTCGGGCTATTCCGGCCGAAATGCTCGAAAAAGTTACCCAAAATTGGACTTTCCGAATGGACCACCTAAGACGCAGCCGCGGTCAACATTTAAATGAAATTATCTTCAACTTCTTAAGGAACCGAAGCAAAGCAATATTTCAAAACTAAAAGATATATTCAATAACCTTAAAATTTCTATTTAACTTAATTTTTAAAAACTAGAGCCGAAAGCCTTTGCTGCTGTTTGCTCTTAGCCTATATATTAATAGCAATTTTTTCAATTGTATATTGATATTTTAATAAAAAAATAAATAAAAAATATCTTCAAAAAGTAAATGTCATGGACCAATCTAACGTTTCAAATAAAGAATCGATGAGATTTTGCAAATTTTATGCGTTTGTTTTTAAAAAAAAGTTCTCAAGCTCTTAAAAAATCACCCATTATAAGAGAGCCCATCGAACCGGAATGTCGGCTGGCAGTTCTTTTATTGTAAGTATACTTTTATTTAATAGTTAATTTTACTTTTTACTGATACCATTTAATATTTCATAAGGTATCTTACGCAAGGAACATCATTACAGTCTATAGCTTGGTCATTTAAATTAGGGAAAGAAACGGTACGTTCCATTGTTTTGGAAACATCCGAAATTATTTGGCAGGTTTTGTACCCAGTGTACGTTAGTGAACCTAACTTAAATGACTACAAGCAAATAGAGAATGATTTTTGGACGCTATGGAATATGCCGAACACCGTAGGAGCAATCGATAGCAAACACATTGCCATCAGGTGCCCTCCAAAAAGTGGCAGCGAATATTTTTGTTATAAAAAATATTTTAGCATTGTTTTGATGGCTGCATGTGATGCAAAATATCGCTTCACTTACGTAGATGTAGGAGCTTACGGAAGTCAAAGCGACGGGGGTAAGATTATTTTTGTAAGATTATGTTTGTGAATTTGGTTGCTTCCATCAAATAAAAAGCTTTTGAGTTACCTATCGGACTATCCATACAGCTTCTGCAGAAATCATTTGAGAATACGCCTAATCTCGTGGCGTGCTTTCCTATTAGACAGTGTCCGGTTATGACACCTATTATCGAGCTTATATGCGATCTGCTTAGAGAGAGCAAGCACCTTGAACGTTTTAAATCCAGTGTTGGCCAGATGTTTTTTGTGACTTGACACGTGGTGATGTTGTTCCACCTGGTGCCTGCCCTCCTCACAGCGTCTTGCATTAGCAAAAGCTTACAAGTAGCGATTGGTATGCCAGTACGTGCCAAACGTGGTAGGATGGGCTGTACTGTACCGTTCCTGGCGAGTTCATCTGCCTTACAGTTACCTGGATTGTCTCTATGGCCCGGCACCCAGCAAAGGTGAATATTAAACTGTTGTGCCATCTCCATTAGAGATGATCGACAGTTATGGACTGTTATAGAGTTTGTAGAGACAGAATCCAGAGATTTGATAGCGGCCTGACTATCTGAGAAAATACGGATATCAGATGTTGATATCACGTTTTCTTTAAGCCAAGACAAGACTTCTTTTATCGCCAAAAGTTCCGCCTGGAACACGCTACAATGATTGGGAAGGCGGAATGAGAGACTTAATTTCAGTCGTTCAGAGTACACACCTCCACCAACCCCTTCTTTTGTTTTTGACCCATCTGTATAGAAATGGATTGACTCATCTTCCAGGAATGTCCTATCCTCCCAAAAAGATCTGGGAGGTATAGAAATCTGGAAATTTCTGTCGAATTGCAGTTGGGGGATGGTGTAGTCTGTGTGCTTTGGAATTGATTCTAAATAACTAAGAATTACGGAGTGGCCAATGTTGTTGTTAGTCCACTGCGACGAAACTTTGAGGCGAATAGCAGAGCTTGCAGCTATTTGTTTGCTAAAAATGTCAAGAGGTGTTAGGTAGAGTAAGGTGTCCAGTGCCGCAGATGGGGTCGTGCGAAGCGATCCACTTATACATAGGCAAGCTGAACGTTGAACTTTATTTAATTTATCTCGGTTTATACCTTTTTCTAAAGCAGTCCACCATACTGCCACACCGTATATTAAAATCGGTCTGATTACCGATGTGTATAGCCAATGCGTGATTCTGGGTTGTAAGCCCCATTTATAACCGATGGCTTTTTTGCAAGAAAAGAGAGCTACAGTAGCTTTTTTGACTCTTTACTCTACGTTGCGTTTCCAATTTAGTTTTTTATCTAAGACAAGACCCAGGTATTTAGCCTCGTCTGAGAATTTTAATTGGATTCCTTTAATATGGGGAGGGTTGACAAATGGAATTTTGTATCTCCTCGAAAATAAGACCAAATCGGTTTTGTGTGGGTTAACACCCAGTCCACACCGATCAGCCCAAAGTATTAGTCTGTCTAAGGCATTTTGTAAGAGTTCTTTTAACGTGTTAAGATGCTTTCCTGAAACTGCTATAGCAACGTCGTCCGCATAGGCTATCACTTTGAAACCCTCCGCATCCAGACTAGTTAGGATTTCATTCACCACTAGGTTCCAAAGGAGAGGGGATAGAACACCACCTTGCGGTGTCCCTCTACTAACGAATCGTCTGCCAGAAGAGTTGCCCAGTTTTGAGTTAATTATCCTGCTAGTAAGAATTAAATGAATTAACTCCCGAAGCGAACTCTCTACATTTAGAGATGTTAGTGCAGGTGTGATTGCAGATGTGTGCACGTTTTTAAAGGCACCTTCGATGTCAAGGAAAGCAACCATAGTGAACTCTTTATGATAGAGGGAATATTCGACGGTGCGTACTAAGGTGTGTAACGCTGTTTCCACCGATTTACCTTTACAGTAGGCATGTTGAGACGAAGACAGAAGTCTTGTATCGATACTTGCCCTTAAATGGATATCAATCAATCTTTCCAAGGTCTTAAGAAGGAATGATGATAGACTTATAGGTCGTAGATCTTTAGGATTGACCTGCGAACATTTACCTGCCTTGGGTATAAAACAACTTTAACTTCTCGCCATGCCGAGGGAACATGGACCAGGTAAAGACAGCTGGTAAAAATTGCCTCAAGGATTGGTGCAATTATGTCAGAAGTCTTTTGTAGCTCGGCTGGATCTGGTCCTGCAGATTTAAATGGTTTGAAGCTGTTGATAGCCCATTGTAGCTTGTCCCTTGTGATCAGACCTTGTGGATATGTTGTATTGGGACTTGAACGTATATAACCGTTGCAAGTCTCGGTACGAGAACTTCCAGGAAAATGAGTATCCAGTAGTAAGTTCAGCGATTCATTACTTAAATTTGTCCAGGAGCCGTCAGCATTTTTCAAGCAGCTTGGCATCGCTGGATTAGTTGCAAGAATTTTCCGTAACCTAGAGGCTTCAGAAGTTTCTTCTATCGTGCCACAGAAGGATCTCCAAGAAGATCGTTTAGATTTCCTTAGTGCCTTCTTGTAAATTCTTAGGGATTCTTTGTAAGAATCCCAGTGAGAGGCTAGTATTGCGGCTTTGGCTCGGTTGAAAAGTTTCCTGCATTCTTTCCTGAGCGAGTCAAGCTCTGAGGCCCACCATTGTGGTTTCCTCTTTCCTCTTATGTGTATAAGTGGACAAGCAATTTCTAGCGATGAAGAAGACCCCTTACTTATAACCAACTTTTTAATAGCAAATTCAAATTCAAGAAGTAACAAATAAGGCTATCAAACATTTGGTTTTTAAAATGAGAAAAGTAAGTCAAAGAAAAGAAAGCTAAAGCTTTGTATATGTATTTGAATAGTACTATCATGGAACACCAAATTTTGTTACGGAAGGCGAGCCATGGGGGCGCTGCCTGTACGAAAATTAAGTGTGGAATCTAAGAGCGACTGGAAATATAAAATATTGGTACGACATCTAAACATGTGCATCGGCTCATATTTCAATCCCATACCCACACCACATCAGATCCAGAATATCGAGGTGACTTACTCCGGTCAGCATCTTAAAACAATCTATCGAAATCCAGTCGTCCAACTGAATAGTTCTGTGTCTTTTTATTTAAACTTTTTTTTTGTATTGTACTTATTCATTAAGTTTGTTTGAAATAAAGTTTTTTTTATTTTACATAATATTGAAATAAATTAATTGGGGGCTCAACCGGGATCCCTTCAGCCTAAAATAAGATTTGAAAGAAAAAAGTAAAATTAGTGCTAAGTGGTTCCTGCCAAAACCTATGCGCCAAATTATTCTACAAGATAGAAGGAGGAGCAGCAAAACAATTAGAAGCAGTAAATACCTGGCAGCAGTCCGAGGGATACAAAAAGCTTCGAAAGGAAAATCATCAGTATCTCGTTAGAGAGAATAAGAGATACGAGTATTAGGGTGGGCCACATTTGTATGGCAACATTTTTTTTCATACTTTTCGATTCTAATAACGGTAAAAAGTTGCGAAATGATGTTTTGAATGAACACACAAAATTTTTTTGAGTTCAGACAACTCCTTCTGCCTCCAATTCTTAATTAAAAAAGACATTGAGTAATACATTTCTAAAGTAAGGTAAATCTCCTTCTTAATTCATTTTATTAACTTAAAAATGCAACAAAAACTACTTTTGTATCACATTGGATTTATTAAAAGGAACTTTTTAAATATTTGATTTTAAATTGGCACCAATTTACGAGAAACAATCTTAGATTGTATAAATCCTTCACGTGCTTCTTTTGAACATAAAGTAGCTGATGCTTCTGTGACGGTCTTAACTGCCCTCTCAACGGCCTGGGTGTGACATGGTAGACGCAAAAATTCAATTTGATTGTTTTCTTCCTGAACAATGAAGTATTGAAGTTCATCGTTTGAAATATGTTTTAATATAGGTGGTTCAAAAATATCCTTTTGCCAATCGATGAGGTCATAGTACACTTTTGCATCCAATTTTATATTTGGGACTTCAAAAACTCTTAACCGAGCAGGTTTTTCGGTGCGAGCTTTTAAAGTACTGCGCAGAGCCAATTCTCTGATATGTTTTCTTGGATCAGTTAACATTGCTAGCAATACATTTTCTGAATGCGCAAAGAAACTGTTTCGTTTGATTACAGGATCAATAACAGTCTGATATTCCACGGAAAGATAGCGATAGTTTGTCAGTTTTTCGAAGCAGTAAACAAATTTGACATTGATATATACATACGTACACATATTATGGGTATTTATTAGTCTGAATTCTGAAAGTTGTGAGTTGTGTGAGTTGCACTTGTCCGCATTTATAACTGTATTTTCTAACAATTTATTATTATTGCAAATTGACAAAATTCGGTGAATTCAAGTTTAGTAAAAAAAATTACCTAATCATTTAATCGTTCAAAGAATTAAAAACATTGCTAAACCGATTTCTTATATCCTAGATTTTCAAATTTGCGGGTCTAATAAATCGAAGTTTTAGCTCAGACTGATATCTAAATCAGAGATCTAACGCTCGAGAACTTGATGAAGAAATGAGTTCCAATTTTTCAATAAATCTAGAACTTTGTCAAGGAATTGGCCGTAAGAATTGTGTCAAAAGTCTCATCTCTCCCATTCTATAGCATTTTTTCCCACTTTTTGTCCAATCTATGACATATTGTCTATTTATGTTGTTTTAGTATTAGTTCGTCGAGTTTTTGAAAAAATCGTATTTTAGCTAATTTTTGAACAACTGCATTCTGAAAACCAATTTCAAATCCGATTATAGCCGATACCATAAGTCTTCGAAACTCCAGTTTTAGTTACAGTGCCGCAAATTTTACTTAACATCAAACAAACAAAAGTTGGAGATTGATAAATGGGAGGGACCAATTTAGAATTTTTTAAAACACTAATGTTTAGTTAGAGGATAAAATAAATAAATTTATGAACAAAATTTAAACTAACACAACTAATTAACAGCAAATTATCCCCCAACTATCTTTTCGATTGATGAATACTTACTTAAATTTATAACTTCGTATTTATATCAAAATGTTAATAATATTGAAAAAAACGTGCCTTATTGTTTAATTTTAATCTTTTTCAAAAACATATACATTCTATTTAAACTTGTTTAGGTGGAAATATTCTAAAAATTATAAAATATTATCTCTAGTTTTTTTCAATGCGTTCTATTAAAATATGTTTGTTTTTCTTCTTATTAATAAAATTAGCACATATTAAGTTCCGTCTATATTAACCACAGATTAAATTTGAAGATACGAATATAGGTATAGTGATAAAAGACCACAAAAGCAGTTGCTCAAAAAACATAATATTAAACAGCATTCATCTTATTTCAAGTATCCAACCAAAACCGCATCAGTTATCACACTTCGCAGTATTTAATATGTAAGCAAGAGTATAAGACTAATTTATCCAAGTTAATTATAATTATAACAATGTCAGTCATATCTAGAATATAGGTATACCTGATGATGATGATTACATTTATGTTTCGTATTTATAATCACTTTAAAGGTCCATTATGATGAGTGCACACATAAACGTTTTAAATATATACTATAGAGTAAGAATATTTTGTAAGTATATTTGAGAATTTTATTAATTGTGTAAAGTGATCTGATGCGACAGATATTTAATTAAAATTAAAAAAATGGACCAACAAACAGTGAACGAACTGATATAACAAGCTATTAGCTCAAATAACTCAAGACTCGAACAGGCCTTACGAAAACCTCAAATGTAACTGAGTACAAAACCCAAACAATTAACTCGATAATTCAGTGCGAAGAAATGCTTGACATAATAAAATCTCTACGTGATATCGATGGCACGCAAACTTCCTACGTAAATTGGAGTGAAGCTGCCCACAATTCCATCAAGCTTTACAAATCACGGCACGGTTTTAAACTTCGAGGCAATTATAGCCAGGTTAGATTTTGCATATGTCGATAAACGGCCTATGCACATCATTGAGCAAGATCTAAGTGTACTTAGACAGGGTCCCGCCACAATATTAGAATTTTACAACGCGGTTAACTGTAAGTTAACCTTGTTGATAAACAAAACTATCAAGACGCACGGTTCTAATACACCGGTCTCAAATGAACTAATCGCTATGAATAGACGTAATGCCCTCAGAATATTCATAACTGGCCTAAATGGTCAGCTGCCTCAAATCCTATTTTCTTTAAACCCACCAGATTTGCCCAACGCACTCGCTAAGGCACAAGAACTGGAGAGCAACAACGTAAGAGCAAATTTTGCATTAAAGTTTTCACAACATAAAGGTGAAAACAGAAATCATAATCAAAATGCATTGAGATTAGCCAGGCAACCGAGCAATAATAGTTTCCCACCTCCCAAACAAAATGACTATAGGCAACTACCACAGCGCTTCGAACCAATGGTTCTCGGAAGTTCAGCCAACAGGCCTATAAATATAGAGGACGTAAATCGGTACAGACAAATTAACCTAAATACTAACACACAAAATCCATTTAGACAGGGAAACAATTATAACAATAACCCAAATACGCCACGTTGGCAAAAACCAAGTTACAATACGTACAACAACACGAGACCTTTATTTAAAAGGGAAAGAAAGCCACCTCCAGTAAAAACTGAGAGAGTGAACAATACTAACGAAGACAAGACTACTTTTTTAGACCAAGAGTGGGACTCCCCCAATTACGGCGAAGAGTAAACGGTAAAAATATTAGAATTTTAATAAATACTGGTGCCAGTAGCAACTACTGTCAGCCAAATATCTTAGATAATCCCAATTCAATATTCAAACGCGCTTGCACTGTAAATGGGGAAACAATAATAAATACATGCCACGAAGCAGTTATATTTTATATAAGATAAAAAAAACACGTTTTTACGTTCTCCCAAACTTGGAGTACGAAATATTAATAAGAGCAAAATAACACTCTTAGTTATGGAAACAAAATAGATAAAATCTATTTTGACGAAGAAATTAACATGATAATAAATCATATTGAGGATTCATCATCTTGGTACACTAGTGGAATCAATGATGAAGAAAATAAAAAGTATTCACTCAAACATTGACACTACACTTTCATTCAGAACAGATGTAGTAGCGGAAATCCGCACTGTACACGACAAACCTATCTGAAGTAAACAGTAAACTTATCCTTTATCAGCTAATGAATTTGTGAACAATGAAGTCATAATAAGGTTAAAAGAAGGAGTGATTAGAGACCTTCAAAATTACCATACAATAGTCCTGTGTGGGTTGTACAAAAAAAAGGTACAAACGAAGATGGTACTCCAAAGAGTCGATTAGTTATCAATTAAAAAAAACTGAACGAATGTACCGTTTCGGATAAGTATCCAATACCCGATACTATTGTTATTCTATCGAACTTAGGCAAGGCTAAATACTTCTCTACGCTAGATTTGGAATCGGGATTTCACCAAATTAAAATGAAACCGGAACATATTGAAAAAACAAGTTTTTCCATTAACAATGGAAAATACGAATATGTACAAATACAATACATACATAGAAAGTTCTCTATATACTCGTATATGTATGAGTATGTACAAACTATTTCTTTTTTAGTAAATTTAATATATAACAAAAACTTATAAGCTTTCTGGAATTTTGTAAAAATATCAAAAAACAAAATGTTTTTGATTGCTACGTGGTGATGGAATTGGGTTATGAAGGCCACGCTTGCACACATTTCTATTGTTAAAAAAATTGATGATGGTGGACTTTTGCAAAATGTCGGGGTCACTAATTTGTGCTGTTGGTAATCGGTAGCACAATTACTTCATATTTTGATTAGGCAGACACTTTTAATCTTGTTTTTCTCAAATTACTTTATTTTATAATTTAGTTTTTAAGTTTTAGTTAATTGCAGAAGGCAAAAATGCAGACCATTGCTCAAGGCACTAATTAAATTATTTCTTAAACGTTTGTCTTGGCTGGCTGTCATTGTGAGAATACCATTGATCGTTTTCTTTTTCCGTTAGTTTAGGGAATTATTGTAGGACAGCACTCTTGTGTTCCACACTACGTCGGTGGTGGAACGTGATTGTTGGGTGTGTTCACGTGCTACAATGCCAACATTGTCAATTCGACAAATCGGATCGGACTCATTACAATAACTTATTATGCGAAGTTAAACATTTTATAAATGAAGTCAAAGACGAAAGACACAAAGAAATACTGCTTCAGGACATAAATAAAATTGAACTCTTGTTAGTATTACTTAGACCTTCACGAGAAAAAGACGAACAATTGATTTTTTAGGCTCCGCAATTAAATTTGTTGCGGATACACTTGATCATGTAGATAAAAAATGTTAAAAACTCAAGAAGACGATATGATGATGATAAAAACACGCAATTCCTTTAGCAGACATATAACTATGAAGAACTAAGCGCAATTATGTTAAAAAGAAAAAGGATAATAATAATTAATTTAAGCAATGACATTTATCATTCGCAAAAAATAATATTGTACACCCATTCACTCTTAACACAGAAGAAATAGAAATTATTAAGTTAAATTTTAACTGACCTACGTGATTTGTTAAATATTGGCGTTGAAATGTACATACATATATCCAGTACAATACTTCAGTATATATAAATTAGTTTAGTCGGAGCTTTCGACAGCGTATGACATTTCAACATCTCTCGCAGGAGAGAATAAGAGATACGAGTATTAGGGTGGGCCACATTTGTATGGCAACATTTTTTTTTTCATACTTTTCGATTCTAATAACGGTAAAAAGTTGCGATATGATGTTTTGAATGAACACACAAAATTTTTTTGAGTTCACACAACTCCTTCTGCCTCCAATTCTTAATTAAAAAAGACATTGAGTAATACATTTCTAAAGTAAGGTAAATCTCCTTCTTAATTCATTTTATTAACTTAAAAATGCAACAAAAACTACTTTTGTATCACATTGGATTTATTAAAAGGAACTTTTTAAATATTTGATTTTAAATTGACACCAATTTACACAAAAGTTTTTTTTGCTGTCAAATTTTGGCACCAATTTACGAGAAACAATCTTAGATTGTATAAATCCTTCACGTGCTTCTTTTGAACATAAAGTAGCTGATGCTTCTGTGACGGTCTTAACTGCCCTCTCAACGGCCTGGGTGTGACATGGTAGACGCAAAAATTCAATTTGATTGTTTTCTTCCTGAACAATGAAGTATTGAAGTTCATCGTTTGAAATATGTTTTAATATAGGTGGTTCAAAAATATCCTTTTGCCAATCGATGAGGTCATAGTACACTTTTGCATCCAATTTTATATTTGGGACTTCAAAAACTCTTAACCGAGTAGGTTTTTCGGTGCGAGCTTTTAAAGTACTGCGCAGAGCCAATTCTCTGATATGTTTTCTTGGATCAGTTAACATTGCTAGCAATAAATTTTCTGAATGCGCAAAGAAACTGTTTCGTTTGATTACAGGATCAATAACAGTCTGATATTCCACGAAAAGATAGCGATAGTTTGTCAGTTTTTCGAAGCAGTAAACAAATTTGACATTGATATATACATACGTACACATATTATGGGTATTTATTAGTCTGAATTCTGAAAGTTGTGAGTTGTGTGAGTTGCACTTGTCCGCATCCATAACTGTATTTTCTAACAATTTATTATTATTGCAAATTGACAAAATTCGGTGAATTTAAGTTTAGTAAAAAAAAAATACCTAATCATTTAATCGTTCAAAGAATTAAAAACATTGCTAAACCGATTTCTTATATCCTAGATTTTCAAATTTGAGGGTCTAATAAATCGAAGTTTTAGCTCAGACTGATATCTAAATCAGAGATCTAACGCTCGAGAGCTTGATGAAGAAATGAGTTCCAATTTTTCAATAAATCTAGAACTTTGTCAAGGAATTGGCCGTAAGAATTGTGTCAAAAGTCTCATCTCTCCCATTCTATAGCGTTTTTTCCCACTTTTTGTCCAATCTATGACATATTGTCTATTTATGTTGTTTTAGTATTAGTTCGTCGAGTTTTTGAAAAAATCGTATTTTAGCTAATTTTTGAACAACTGCATTCTGAAAACCAATTTCAAATCCGATTATAGCCGATACCATAAGTCTTCGAAACTCCAGTTTTAGTTACAGTGCCTCAAATTTTACTTAACATCAAACAAACAAAAGTTGGAGATTGATAAATGGGAGGGACCAATTTAGAATTTTTAAAAACACTAATGTTTAGTTAGATGATAAAATAAATAAATTTATGAACAAAATTTAAACTAACACAACTAATTAACAGCAAATTATCCCCCAACTATCTTTTCGATTGATGATTACTTTCTTAAATTTATAACTTCGTATTTATATCAAAATGTTAATAATATTGAAAAAAAACGTGCCTTATTGTTTAATTTTAATCTTTTTTAAAAACATATACATTCTATTTAAACTTGTTTAGTTGGAAATACATATTCTAAAAATTATAAAATATTATCTCTAGTTTTTTTCAATGCGTTCTATTAAAATATGTTTGTTTTTCTTCTTATTAATAAAATTAGCACATATTAAGTTCCGTCTATATTAACCACAGATTAAATTTGAAGATACGAATATAGGTATAGTGATAAAAGACCACAAAAGCAGTTGCCCAAAAAACATAATATTAAACAGCATTCATCTTATTTCAAGTATCCAACCAAAACCGCATCAGTTATCACACTTCGCAGTATTTAATATGTAAGCAAGAGTATAAGACTAATTTATCCAAGTTAATTATAATTATAACAATGTCAGTCATATCTAGAATATAGGTATACCTGATGATGATGATTACATTTATGTTTCGTATTTATAATCACTTTAAAGGTCCATTATGGTGAGTGCACACATAAACGTTTTAAATATATACTATAGAGTAAGAATATTTTGTAAGTATATTTGAGAATTTTATTAATTGTGTAAAGTGATCTGATGCGACAGATATTTAATTAAAATTAAAAAAATGGACCAACAAACAGTGAACGAACTGATATAACAAGCTATTAGCTCAAATAACTCAAGACTCGAACAGGCCTTACGAAAACCTCAAATGTAACTGAGTACAAAACCCAAACAATTAACTCGATAATTCAGTGCGAAGAAATGCTTGACATAATAAAATCTCTACGTGATATCGATGGCACGCAAACTTCCTACGTAAATTGGAGTGAAGCTGCCCACAATTCCATCAAGCTTTACAAAATAGGGGCTAAGAGATACTTCGCGGCTCTAACAATATTTAGAAATAAAATTATTAAAGCAGCAAATGATGTCCTTACAAATCACGGCACGGTTTTAAACTTCGAGGCAATTATAGGCAGGTTAGATTTTGCATATGTCGATAAACGGCCTATGCACATCATTGAGCAAGAAATAAGTGTACTTAGACAGGGTCCCGCCACAATATTAGAATTTTACAACGCGGTTAACTGTAAGTTAACCTTGTTGATAAACAAAACTATCAAGACGCGCGGTTCTAATACACCGGTCTCAAATGAACTAATCGCTATGAATAGACGTAATGCCCTCAGAATATTCATAACTGGCCTAAATGGTCAGCTGCCTCAAATCCTATTTTCTTTAAACCCACCAGATTTGCCCAACGCACTCGCTAAGGCACAAGAACTGGAGAGCAACAACGTAAGAGCAAATTTTGCATTAAAGTTTTCACAACATAAAGGTGAAAACAGAAATCACAATCAAAATGCATTGAGATTAGCCAGGCAACCGAGCAATAATAGTTTCCCACCTCCCAAACAAAATGACTATAGGCAACTACCACAGCGCTTCGAACCAATGGTTCTCGGAAGTTCAGCCAACAGGCCTATAAATATAGAGGACGTAAATCGGTACAGACAAATTAACCTAAATACTAACACACAAAATCCATTTAGACAGGGAAACAATTATAACAATAACCCAAATACGCCACGTTGGCAAAAACCAAGTTACAATACGTACAACAACACGAGACCTTTATTTAAAAGGGAAAGAAAGCCACCTCCAGTAAAAACTGAGAGAGTGAACAATACTAACGAAGACAAGACTACTTTTTTAGACCAAGAGTGGGACTCCCCCAATTACGGCGAAGAGTAAACGGTAAAAATATTAGAATTTTAATAAATACTGGTGCCAGTAGCAACTACTGTCAGCCAAATATCTTAGATAATCCCAATTCAATATTCAAACGCGCTTGCACTGTAAATGGGGAAACAATAATAAATACATGCCACGAAGCAGTTATATTTTATATAAGATAAAAAAAACACGTTTTTACGTTCTCCCAAACTTGGAGTACGAAATATTAATAAGAGCAAAATAACACTCTTAGTTATGGAAACAAAATAGATAAAATCTATTTTGACGAAGAAATTAACATGATAATAAATCATATTGAGGATTCATCATCTTGGTACACTAGTGGAATCAATGATGAAGAAAATAAAAAGTATTCACTCAAACATTGACACTACACTTTCATTCAGAACAGATGTAGTAGCGGAAATCCGCACTGTACACGACAAACCTATCTGAAGTAAACAGTAAACTTATCCTTTATCAGCTAATGAATTTGTGAACAATGAAGTCATAATAAGGTTAAAAGAAGGAGTGATTAGAGACCTTCAAAATTACCATACAATAGTCCTGTGTGGGTTGTACAAAAAAAAGGTACAAACGAAGATGGTACTCCAAAGAGTCGATTAGTTATCGATTAAAAAAAACTGAACGAATGTACCGTTTCGGATAAGTATCCAATACCCGATACTATTGTTATTCTATCGAACTTAGGCAAGGCTAAATACTTCTCTACGCTAGATTTGGAATCGGGATTTCACCAAATTAAAATGAAACCGGAACATATTGAAAAAACAAGTTTTTCCATTAACAATGGAAAATACGAATATGTACAAATACAATACATACATAGAAAGTTCTCTATATACTCGTATATGTATGAGTATGTACAAACTATTTCTTTTTTAGTAAATTTAATATATAACAAAAACTTATAAGCTTTCTGGAATTTTGTAAAAATATCAAAAAACAAAATGTTTTTGATTGCTACGTGGTGATGGAATTGGGTTATGAAGGCCACGCTTGCACACATTTCTATTGTTAAAAAAATTGATGATGGTGGACTTTTGCAAAATGTCGGGGTCACTAATTTGTGCTGTTGGTAATCGGTAGCACAATTACTTCATATTTTGATTAGGCAGACACTTTTAATCTTGCTTTTCTCAAATTACTTTATTTTATAATTTAGTTTTTAAGTTTTAGTTAATTGCAGAAGGCAAAAATGCAGACCATTGCTCAAGGCACTAATTAAATTATTTCTTAAACGTTTGTCTTGGCTGGCTGTCATTGTGAGAATACCATTGATCGTTTTCTTTTTCCGTTAGTTTAGGGAATTATTGTAGGACAGCACTCTTGTGTTCCACACTACGTCGGTGGTGGAACGTGATTGTTGGGTGTGTTCACGTGCTACAATGCCAACATTGTCAATTCGACAAATCGGATCGGACTCATTACAATAACTTATTATGCGAAGTTAAACATTTTATAAATGAAGTCAAAGACGAAAGACACAAAGAAATACTGCTTCAGGACATAAATAAAATTGAACTCTTGTTAGTATTACTTAGACCTTCACGAGAAAAAGACGAACAATTGATTTTTTAGGCTCCGCAATTAAATTTGTTGCGGATACACTTGATCATGTAGATAAAAAAATGTTAAAAACTCAAGAAGACGATATGATGATGATAAAAACACGCAATTCCTTTAGCAGACATATAACTATGAAGAACTAAGCGCAATTATGTTAAAAAGAAAAAGGATAATAATAATTAATTTAAGCAATGACATTTATCATTCGCAAAAAATAATATTGTACACCCATTCACTCTTAACACAGAAGAAATAGAAATTATTAAGTTAAATTTTAACTGACCTACGTGATTTGTTAAATATTGGCGTTGAAATGTACATACATATATCCAGTACAATACTTCAGTATATATAAATTAGTTTAGTCGGAGCTTTCGACAGCGTATGACATTTCAACATCTCTCGCAAGAGAGAATAAGAGATACGAGTATTAGGGTGGGCCACATTTGTATGGCAACATTTTTTTTTTCATACTTTTCGATTCTAATAACGGTAAAAAGTTGCGAAATGATGTTTTGAATGAACACACAAAATTTTTTTGAGTTCACACAACTCCTTCTGCCTCCAATTCTTAATTAAAAAAGACATTGAGTAATACATTTCTAAAGTAAGGTAAATCTCCTTCTTAATTCATTTTATTAACTTAAAAATGCAACAAAATCTACTTTTGTATCACATTGGATTTATTAAAAGGAACTTTTTAAATATTTGATTTTAAATTGACACCAATTTACACAAAAGTTTTTTTTGCTGTCAAATTTTGGCACCAATTTACGAGAAACAATCTTAGATTGTATAAATCCTTCACGTGCTTCTTTTGAACATAAAGTAGCTGATGCTTCTGTGACGGTCTTAACTGCCCTCTCAACGGCCTGGGTGTGACATGGTAGACGCAAAAATTCAATTTGATTGTTTTCTTCCTGAACAATGAAGTATTGAAGTTCATCGTTTGAAATATGTTTTAATATAGGTGGTTCAAAAATATCCTTTTGCCAATCGATGAGGTCATAGTACACTTTTGCATCCAATTTTATATTTGGGACTTCAAAAACTCTTAACCGAGTAGGTTTTTCGGTGCGAGCTTTTAAAGTACTGCGCAGAGCCAATTCTCTGATATGTTTTCTTGGATCAGTTAACATTGCTAGCAATAAATTTTCTGAATGCGCAAAGAAACTGTTTCGTTTGATTACAGGATCAATAACAGTCTGATATTCCACGAAAAGATAGCGATAGTTTGTCAGTTTTTCGAAGCAGTAAACAAATTTGACATTGATATATACATACGTACACATATTATGGGTATTTATTAGTCTGAATTCTGAAAGTTGTGAGTTGTGTGAGTTGCACTTGTCCGCATCCATAACTGTATTTTCTAACAATTTATTATTATTGCAAATTGACAAAATTCGGTGAATTTAAGTTTAGTAAAAAAAAAATACCTAATCATTTAATCGTTCAAAGAATTAAAAACATTGCTAAACCGATTTCTTATATCCTAGATTTTCAAATTTGAGGGTCTAATAAATCGAAGTTTTAGCTCAGACTGATATCTAAATCAGAGATCTAACGCTCGAGAACTTGATGAAGAAATGAGTTCCAATTTTTCAATAAATCTAGAACTTTGTCAAGGAATTGGCCGTAAGAATTGTGTCAAAAGTCTCATCTCTCCCATTCTATAGCATTTTTTCCCACTTTTTGTCCAATGTATGACATATTGTCTATTTATGTTGTTTTAGTATTAGTTCGTCGAGTTTTTGAAAAAATCGTATTTTAGCTAATTTTTGAACAACTGCATTCTGAAAACCAATTTCAAATCCGATTATAGCCGATACCATAAGTCTTCGAAACTCCAGTTTTAGTTACAGTGCCTCAAATTTTACTTAACATCAAACAAACAAAAGTTGGAGATTGATAAATGGGAGGGACCAATTTAGAATTTTTAAAAACACTAATGTTTAGTTAGATGATAAAATAAATAAATTTATGAACAAAATTTAAACTAACACAACTAATTAACAGCAAATTATCCCCCAACTATCTTTTCGATTGATGATTACTTTCTTAAATTTATAACTTCGTATTTATATCAAAATGTTAATAATATTGAAAAAACGTGCCTTATTGTTTAATTTTAATCTTTTTTAAAAACATATACATTCTATTTAAACTTGTTTAGTTGGAAATACATATTCTAAAAATTATAAAATATCATCTCTAGTTTTTTTCAATGCGTTCTATTAAAATATGTTTGTTTTTCTTCTTATTAATAAAATTAGCACATATTAAGTTCCGTCTATATTAACCACAGATTAAATTTGAAGATACGAATATAGGTATAGTGATAAAAGACCACAAAAGCAGTTGCCCAAAAAACATAATATTAAACAGCATTCATCTTATTTCAAGTATCCAACCAAAACATCAGTTATCACACTTCGCAGTATTTAATACGTAAGCAAGAGTATAAGACTAATTTATCCAAGTTAATTATAATTATAACAATGTCAGTCATATAGGTATACCTGATGATGATGATTACATTTATGTTTCGTATTTATAATCACTTTAAAGGTCCATTATGATGAGTGCACACATAAACGTTTTAAATATATACTAAGTTAACACATGGCGACCACATGGGTCAACAAGTGCATGATGATACATGACACCAACCCCGAAAGAAGATCGGTATCGTCATAAACTCATTGATTTACGACCCAAGCCAACAATAAGATAAAAATAGATAATAGATACATTACTACCGACGCCGCCGCTGGCAATCACCGTCATCCGAACCTCCGAGGAGAACGAGATGATCAACGACTAGCAGTTCGATTCCTACCGCAGCGTGTACCACACATGATTTGATTACACTTAAGAATATCTTTTTTAATAAAGTAATTTTTAACCATAACCTTGTGTAACAGTTTTAATTAATAAAGTAATTTTTAACCATAACCTTGTGTAAACGTTTTAATTGGCGCCCGAGCAGGGACCCGTTTAGTTAAATTTTCGATTAAAATATAAAGTGATTCAGTGGGTGAAAAACCAACCGGTCGAAAAAAAAAAACATTTAACGAAGGCATCCAAGAAGGAGAAAGGAAACAAGTACCCTTCAGCCACGGGAACTAGAACAATCAGACTTAAAATCTGAACAACGGGGGAACGACTCCAAGACTTAAGGCGTAAAGCACCCTAAGCAAACCCGGGACATCGATTCCCATAGATCAGGAAAGTAATCTCTGACGCTGAAAATTCAACCCATTGACGGAGAGTAAGAAAGTATAAAAATACATTTACATATATATAAAAAAAGGAGTAAATTGATTAAAACAACAAATAAATAAATAAATATACATACATAGAATAGTAATAAGATAAAGAAATAAATAGAAAACGAAATAAAAAGAAAGTATCCTTATTAAAAGCAATAAAGTGGTTAAAAGAATTAAAAAAATATAAAAATCAATAGAAAAAATTAGAAAGAAATTTCCTTGTAAAAAGTATCAAAGTGGTTAAAGGAATTAATGTTAAAATTAAGATAAACTACATATGTACCTTTGCAAGAATTATCAAAGTGACTTAAGAAAGTAAAACTAAAATTAAAAAGAAAATATCCTTGTCAGAATAAGCGAAGTAGTTTGAGAAAATTAAATTAAATCAGGTACAAATAGGAAATATCCCTTGTGTTGAAAATTATAACAAAGATGTCCACAAATACGACAATGACGCCAGAAGAACTATCGACAGTAGTTAGTAGGTTAGTGGCTGATGCCAACCAACAATTAACAGAAGAGGTAAATAGACTAAATAGACAACTTACGGCATTAACAAGAAGAGACACCATTGAACCATATAAGGACATTACAATTGATCCAGCGATAGTAGGTGGAGAGGGGTTAGAAGTAGCCAAGTGTATTTATTTATTTATTTCATGAAAAACCTATACACATTAAGACGTATTGTCTTATAATTTAGGCACAGGCTACAGTTAAACATTTTATGAAAGCTAGGGTTTGACAATTTTGTTACTTAGATACATACATATAAAGAAAAAAAAAAAAATGTATACAAACCAAAAAAAAATTTAAAAAACAAAAATTAAAACAAGAAAGAAAGAAAAACAAACGAAAAAGAAGGAAAAGAGGGAAAAACAATAAATTTGTTATCATTGTATGAAAATGATGATTCTATCGTTGTGAAAAGTGAAGCTTAATTTTGCTCTGTAGCTTCAAAACATCGTCTATTTCTCTTATGTTTCGTGGAAGAGAATTCCATAGTCTAATTGAATATACAAAAAACTGACGCTCGGATGTGAGAGAGGCATAGCGCGGGTGGGTAAGCATTCGCGTCCTATGCGAGGTTGACCTAGTTATTATATCACTGAGATATTGGGGTTCACGATTAAGGAGTATCTTTGAGAGTAAGTTTAATGCTCGGTACTTTAGGAAATTTTCAAAAGTCATATTTAACAGGTTTTTGGAAAAATTGGATACACTGTCATATCTTCTTAAGCCGTAAATATAACGTACCAGGCTGTTAAAGGCTACCTTTAGTTTTCTTTTGCTGACGGAATCGCAATGCGAATAAATCTCGCAACCATAAATAAGTGTAGGCAAAACCAGCGTTCTTGCTAATAACATCCGCACTCTTAAAGGCGTAAAGGATTGTGTGGCCCACATGGTTCGAAGAATGCCATATGTTTTACCCACAGCAATATTTATGTGATTGTTCCAGGTTAAAGTTCGGTTAAACACCATACCTAGATTTTTAGCAGTTTCAACATATTCGATTGAAGAGTTCTGTAGAAGCACTGGAGGAAAGCAAGAAAGGTCAACAACTTTCTTTGAAATCACAAGACTTACAGATTTCTTAGGATTTAATAAGAGACCATTTTTCTTCGACCAACATGCGATTTGGTCAAGATCTTCATTGAGACGGCTCACGCCGTCTTCTATAAGCCCTAACGGGCAACTCAAATGCATTTGTACATCATCAGCATACATGTGGATTGAACTATATTTTACCACTGATGGTAATTCGTTTACATAGAGTGAGAATAACAGAGGACCTAGAATCGAACCTTGTGGAACACCGCGAGAGATTGGGAGGAGGTCGGACAGACTATTGTTCAATTGAACGGCTTGCATTCGATCTGTTAAGTAGGAACGCAAAAGCTTCACAGCACAGGATGAAAAATTAAACTGATGGAAAAGCTTATGGCATAAAACTGAATGGTCGACCATATCGAATGCCTTCGAAAAATCTAACAATACTAAAAAAATAATTTTACCTTTATCTAGATCTTGTCGCAAATCCTCCGTTACTTTGAGTAAAGCTGTGATACAACTGTGACCTTTCCGAAAACCGGATTGCTTAGGTGTCAGTAAGTGTATACCACAATTTGATGGAGAAATCTATGTTTCTTGGCGCACAGCGCTTACAAACGCTATGAAGGTGTATGAGTCGTGTAAGGGTGGGTCGAGATACTTTTCGGTAGTAAATATAATAAGGAATAAAATCATAGGGAAAGCCAATGATGTCCTCACTAGCCACGGGACACCGTTAAACATTGATGCGATTTTAGGTCGATTAGATCTAACATATAGCGACAAAAGACCAGTCCATATGCTAGAAACAGAATTAGGTAACATGAGACAGGATAGGAAACCATTGCAAGAATTTTACGATGACGTTACAAGAATACTTACGCTTATAATAAACAAGACAATTATGAGTTATGGTCCTAGGACCGCTGAAACCGAATGTCTCACTGAGAGGGCAAGACAAAACGCTTTGTGAGTATTCGTTACTGGGTTAAACCAACCCGCAGGTAACATCGTATTTTCACTAAATCCTGGGGATTTACCCAATGCCTTAGCGAGAGCACAAGAGATTGAATCAAATCAGACAAGGTATAGAAACATGGGCCACGTTAATTACAGATATCAACCCAGACAATACGAACAAAACCTTTTTGGCCAACTAACAACCAGACCACCGCGTCAGAATAGAACAATTTACCAAAACGGTTTTACTCATCAAGACCGACAATACGCGGAACCCTCTCAACAACGGAATAGACAATTTCAGCAAAACCGACATTATAACAATTTTAATAATAACCACAATAATAACCGACCCGAAAGAATGGACACATCAAGTGGGAATATAGTGCCCACAAGACAAGTCACCTCTCAACCTAATAGTAATATTAGGCCACAATGTTCGAATAACTCTTTTAATAACAACCCGTTCAAAAGAGATCGGGCCAATAGTGACCAAACAGCGTTACATAAATTTCCACGCCTCAATAACTTGAATGAGAGCGGTAATTTTTTAGAGTGAGGCACGACTTACCGTACATAAAAAGGACGGATGGTAAGTCGGGGCGTACATTTTATATTTTAATTGATACAGGAGCAACTCATAACTACATTAAACCAGGGCTGTTCCCAAGTATGGAGCTTTAAACTCCGTCGCAAGTCAACAGCGTTCATGGAACTACTATCATTCGTACTTACCAAGCTATAAATATCTTGGGGGTAGAAGATAAATTTTATGAACTTAATGAACTAAAAGATTTTGATGCCATTATTGGCATTAAATTATTAAGAACTGTAAAAGGGAATATTAATATTAGGGATTCAACGTTAGAATATAATCAGGGCGTGATACCTTTAATATTTAATGATATTTTAATCAATACACTCAATATAAATAATGAAATTTCTACAAAAGAAAAATTAACTTCAACTTTAAAAAAAATACCAGGGTGTTTTTACCGAGAACCCAAATTACCTTCCGTACAACACGCGTGTGCAATGTAGCATAGATACTACTATTGACACAGCTATTTGGACAAAAGGTTACCCGTATCCACAATCAGTAGCTAGCTTCGTAAACAAGGAAATAGAGAATTTACTTGATAATAGTTAATACAGCCTAGTCGAAGTGCATATAACTCTCCGGTATGGGTTGTAGATAAGAAAGGTGTAAACGAGGACGGTACAAAGAAACATAGATTAGTAATAGATTACAAAAAACTTAATTCATTCACTAAAACAGATAAATATCCTATGGCAGAAACATCGGTTATCTTAGCAAATTTAGGCAAATCTAAATATTTCACCACTCTTGATTTACAGAGCGGGTTCCATCAGATAAAGTTAAAAGAGAGCGATAGGGAAAAAACAGCTTTTAGTGTTAACAATGGGAAATACGAGTTCCTTCGAATGCCGTTTGGACTCAAAAATGCGCCGTCAATTTTCCAGAGAGCTATGGATGACATCCTCCGCGAATACATAGGGAAATTTTGTCATGTTTATATTGACGACGTCATTATATATTCAGAGACGGAAGAAGAACATCTCGAACATATCGAGACAATAACGAAGGCGCTAAGCACAGCTAACATGAGAATATCGAGTGAAAAATCGAAATACTTCATGAAAGAAGTAGAATTTCTTGGGTACATCGTATCATTTAATTGCATAAAAATGGACCCAGGAAAAATTTGATGCATAGAAGAATTTCCGCAACCAGAGACTTTCCGTCAGTTAAGATCTTTTTTAGGATTAGCTGGTTATTACCGTAAATTCATAAGAAATTATGCGATGATAACAAAGCCCTTAACCAAGCATTTAAAATATTGAAGGACAAACTCTGCGAATAAGTTACGCTCAACCAACCTGACTTTAGCAAAAGATTTGAGCTAACCACAGACGCTAGCAACTCAGCCATAGGTGCAGTGCTTAGTCAAAATAATAAGCCCATAATTTTTATAAGCCGAACGTTAAGTAAAACTGAGGAAAATTACGCGACAAACGAGAAGGAACTCCTTGCCATAATTTGGGCATTGAAGAACCTTCGAAATTATCTTTATGGTGTGAGTGGTATCCGCATATATACAGATCAGGGCCGGACAAAGCATATATGCAAGATGTGCAAATGCACAGGGCGCAGAATTCTGGGGGCGTATTACCAGGAGCAAGAAAATGTAATCTGATCTTGTAAACAAATATGTACTATTATTTGCCATTCTTTAACCACAAACATTCTTAAAATAATCTCAAAAAACATCCATCACAACTGTCCTAAGTTATCTCTTGCGCACTAACTAACATCACTTTCATTGTTGCATTCAATGAAAATTTAACTCAAGATATCGCAGAACTAAAAATCCTACCTACCTCATTTCCAAATATTTCACCCTGTTCGTAAAAGAGAAAAAAAGAAAAAATCGCAACACAAAAAAGTTCCATGCAAGAGAAAAAAAGAAAAAATCTCAACACAAAAAAGTTCCATGCCATCTCATATGTGCAAGATTTATTTCATGCACACTGAGTCCCAAAATTAACATGACAAAGCAAAATACTTATTCATATTGAATCGTATGGGCTAGAACGTGCAGGTTTTGTATTATGCACCGTACCTCTGTATGTGAGTTCTCATCTACAAAAAAAAACAACAAAAAAAAATGCCTCCGAAAAAAGAGACCAGGTACATTGCTGTGCTACCTACTACTGCAAATAGTTAATGGATGTGCAAGTTTTCTTTTTTGCACACTGAGTATCGAAACTAACATGGGAGATATTTAAAAAAAAACTTATTTATACGGAATCATATGGGTCAGAGCGTGCAGGTTTTCTTATTGCACACTGTGTAAGAGTTTAGTGGCTGATTACAGGAGATGAAATTTTTAATAGAATGGAAAAGAGGAGCATAGAGCTTAAAAATTAAAGAGGGATGAATCTATGTGGAGTCGAATCGTTCTTGCGCAAGCAATTTGTTTTTTTTTTTGTTGAAAGTTAATGACTGAAATATATGAAGCCCTTATAGAATTAAGAAATCTAGAGGCAAAAAACATTGCAGAATCGTTAGGAAATAAAATTTTTGATTTTACATTTATTTGCTGCATGCTAATTTGGTTTGATATTTTAGAAAATATAAATTAAACTAGTAAATATTTGAAAAGTCCGTCCGTTAATCTATCAATTGGCATAACAGTTTTAGAAAATACAAAAAACAGTTTGATTTTAATGCGTTCCGATGAAAAATTTTATGAGTAGGTATGTTCAATTAACCGAGCGTATTGCTAGTTCCCTAGAAATACCAAATATGTTTCCTGTAGCTTCATCATTGCGATCTCAACGGAGAAAAATACTTTATGCTGATGAATGTCCTGAAACTATATTAGACCCGAAACAAAGATTTAAAGTTGAATTTTTTTTTTAAATACTTGAAAGGTTTGATACGTATAGTATCAATTTTTCATTTTTAAGTAACATAAGCGAATGTTTAAAAAATAAAAATGTACGTGCTTCATGCCTTAATTTGCAGAATGTTTTAACATAAAGTAGTTTTAAGGATTTAGATGGAGAAGAATTGTTTCAAGAGTTAACCGTAATATCCCAGCTTGTTACACCACAAAGCTCAAGTTTAGATGTGTTAAATTTTATTTTTAGTTTAAACCTTGAAGGTTTATTAAAAATTATCTTAGGACAACCATGACTCAAGAGAGATTGGAAGGTTTATCTATAATATGTCCATTGAAAAGAAATTATTAAATTCTTTAGACTTTGATGATCTTATTTCTGAATTTGCAAATTGTAAGGCCAGAAAAGTAAGTTTCCAAGTTTAAAAGTTTCACCTCTGCTCATTTCTTCGCTGCGTTTTAGTTTAATGGTTTAGGCCTCCTGGGGATACCTCAATGAAAAAAAACGCATTGAAAGTCTACCTCTTGGGTAATGTGGGAAAGGCTTATGCTTGTGTATCAGTTTATGTGTAAAAAAAAATATAAAAAAGGGGCGCTTTCTACAAATCTTGCACAGGGCGCAAGTTTGGCTGGGGCCGGCCCTGATACAGATCACCAACCATTAACATTTGCCATAGGCGATAAGAACCCTAATGCAAAAATAAAACGTTGGCGCGCTTTCATAGAAGAATACGCTCCAGAAATTATATACAAACCAGGCAGGGAAAATGTTGTAGCTGATGCCCTTAGTAGACAAGAACTAAATATGATGAACGAAGATGAATCAGAGATAGGAACTGTTCATAGCGCAGAGAGTAGTCCCGTGTCAGAAATAAAAAGAGTAAACCAAACAATTAATAATTTTAAAATTCAATTAATCATGAAAGAATCACTCAACAACAACATAATTTCAAAGGAAATATACACAAATTACTGGAGACATACGGTACTTTTTAAAGATTTAGAGATTGTAAGTAAAATTAAAACAATATTAAAGGCAGGTTCGACAGTAGGAATTTACAGCACCGAAGAGACATTCTTCAAGATTAAAGACAAACTTCTGGAGGAATTTCCAACAATTAAATTTTTACTTTGCAACCAAATAGTTGAAGACGTAACAGATAAGGAAGAACAATTAGGTATCGTCACTGCCGAACACAATCGAGCTCATAGACAGGCTAAAGAAGTGTATAAGCAAATTGTTAACAGATATTATTGGCCAAATGCATTCAAGCAAATTCTTTCATTAAACGCTACATGTGAAGTTTGTAAAAAGAATAAGTATGAGAGACATCCTAATAAGCAGCCAATTGGAGAGACTCCAATTCCTGAAGAAGGGGGAGAGCGCGTCCACGCAGATATATACTACTGCGAAAACTCGTCCTTTCTTACAATGACAGACCCATTTTCAAAATATCTCGTTACAACCCAAGTAAAGTCAAAGACGGAAGCAAAAGACAGAATGATAGAACTACTACCGCTTTTTGGTAACGTCAAAATGTTGATAACCGATAACGAAGCAGCATTTTGTTCACCTTCTGCAAAATGTGCGTACAACCTTCTTAACATCATTCATAAAACTACACCACCAGCCCACTCAAAGAGCAACGGTAAAATAGAGAGAATTCACTCAACTCTAACAGAGCTTATTAGAATAGTTAAAGAAACTACACATATTACAGACATTAAAGATATAATGACTTTAGCTACAAAAAAATATAACGAAACAATTCACACGGTGACAGACAAACGACCGACAGATATATTTCATAATTATATAGACAACAACGACACCAAAGTAAAAATTCAAAAACACCAACAGAAAATGATAGGATATTTTAACAAGTACAGGAACTAATAAAGTCAAACAATAGACAAAAAAACATCAATAAACAATTATTCGACAAGTTAGATAGTATGTATAGAGATACTAATAGCAAAGGAATTACAGAAAGTAAAATAATAAAATATATACTTGTAGAACTTAGAGAAATAATAAATACTATTAATTTAAGTAAATCAAATATACTCAATACTCTATTGTTAGATTTAAATGAAATAAAAAACATTATGGAACAAGAAAAAATAAATATATCCATAATCGATGTACTAGATGCTTCCACTTTTAAAATTGTACAAAAAAATAATATTATCGTTGTATTTATCAAATACCCCAAGGTAAAAGGGTTAGGAAACCACTATCTAACCAGAAGCAATAATGTAAATGGTGGAAAAATTATAATACTAAGCGAAATCATTAAATATAAGAAAACATTTTATAAATCAGAATGTAAAAAGGAACTCAACCACCACTATTGTAAAATCAGTAAAGAATCTAGTTGTTTAACCAACCTTCTAAATAAATATAAAGCAAACTGTACCAAAATCAAAGAACGTAATCAACCAATAGAAAAAATTAACGCAGGAAATATTGTTTTAACGGGAAACCACATTGTTAACGGAATAGAATTGTCAGGAATCAATTTGATCCAATTTGAACAGAACGTGTCTATTAATGGCAAAATTTATCTGAATTCAGAAAACCAAATACTAGAACATATTAAGTTAAGCAAACCAACTCAAGTCCAAATTCTCGAATTCATTGCTTCACAAGACGAGAAACTCATGTACACAAATCTTGATCATATAGAACCATTTATAACAGATCTCAAAGAACATCCCGTACTGTGGGGAATATGTATTAAGTTGTTCATTGTAATATTGATTTACTCTATCTACAAAATAATCATAATAATTCAGAGTTATCGCATAATCAGAATCGAAGAAGTCACTTGCCCAAGCACGATCGAACAGGTCACAATAGAGATGGAAGAATTCATGGACACTTCAAGATCAAGGGTACAGCAGATGTTGAGCGAAAGATTGGGACAATCTTCTTCCGACCAAGGGGAGAGTTAACACATGGCGACCACATGGGTCAACAAGTGCATGATGATACATGACACCAACCCCGAAAGAAGATCGGTATCGTCATAAACTCATTGATTTACGACCCAAGCCAACAATAAGATAAAAATAGATAATAGATACATTACTACCGACGCCGCCGCTGGCAATCACCGTCATCCGAACCTCCGAGGAGAACGAGATGATCAACGACTAGCAGTTCGATTCCTACCGCAGCGTGTACCACACATGATTTGATTACACTTAAGAATATCTTTTTTAATAAAGTAATTTTTGACCATAACCTTGTGTAACAGTTTTAATTAATAAAGTAATTTTTAACCATAACCTTGTGTAAACGTTTTAATTTACTATAGAGTAAGAATATTTTTTAAGTATATTTGAGAATTTTATTAATTGTGTAAAGTGATCTGATGCGACAGATATTTAATTAAAATTAAAAAAATGGACCAACAAACAGTGAACGAACTGATATAACAAGCTATTAGCTCAAATAACTCAAGACTCGAACAGGCCTTACGAAAACCTCAAATGTAACTGAGTACAAAACCCAAACAATTAACTCGATAATTCAGTGCGAAGAAATGCTTGACATAATAGAATCTCTACGTGATATCGATGGCACGCAAACTTCCTACGTAAATTGGAGTGAAGCTGCCCACAATTCCATCAAGCTTTACAAAATAGGGGGTAAGAGATACTTCACGGCTCTAACAATCTTTAGAAATAAAATTATTAAAGCAGCAAATGATGTCCTTACAAATCACGGCACGGTTTTAAACTTCGAGGCAATTATAGCCAGGTTAGATTTTGCATATGTCGATAAACGGCCTATGCACATCATTGAGCAAGAACTAAGTGTACTTAGACAGGGTCCCGCCACAATATTAGAATTTTACAACGCGGTTAACTGTAAGTTAACCTTGTTGATAAACAAAACTATCAAGACGCACGGTTCTAATACACCGGTCTCAAATGAACTAATCGCTATGAATAGGCGTAATGCCCTCAGAATATTCATAACTGGCCTAAATGGTCAGCTGCCTCAAATCCTATTTTCTTTAAACCCACCAGATTTGCCCAACGCACTCGCTAAGGCACAAGAACTGGAGAGCAACAACGTAAGAGCAAATTTTGCATTAAAGTTTTCACAACATAAAGGTGAAAACAGAAATCACAATCAAAATGCATTGAGATTAGCCAGGCAACCGAGCAATAATAGTTTCCCACCTCCCAAACAAAATGACTATAGGCAACTACCACAGCGCTTCGAACCAATGGTTCTCGGAAGTTCAGCCAACAGGCCTATAAATATAGAGGACGTAAATCGGTACAGACAAATTAACCTAAATACTAACACACAAAATCCATTTAGACAGGGAAACAATTATAACAATAACCCAAATACGCCACGTTGGCAAAAACCAAGTTACAATACGTACAACAACACGAGACCTTTATTTAAAAGGGAAAGAAAGCCACCTCCAGTAAAAACTGAGAGAGTGAACATGATACTAACGAAGACAAGACTACTTTTTTAGACCAAGAGTGGGACTCCCCCAATTACGGCGAAGAGTAAACGGTAAAAATATTAGAATTTTAATAAATACTGGTGCCAGTAGCAACTACTGTCAGCCAAATATCTTAGATAATCCCAATTCAATATTCAAACGCGCTTGCACTGTAAATGGGGAAACAATAATAAATACATGCCACGAAGCAGTTATATTTTATATAAGATAAAAAAAACACGTTTTTACGTTCTCCCAAACTTGGAGTACGAAATATTAATAAGAGCAAAATAACACTCTTAGTTATGGAAACAAAATAGATAAAATCTATTTTGACGAAGAAATTAACATGATAATAAATCATATTGAGGATTCATCATCTTGGTACACTAGTGGAATCAATGATGAAGAAAATAAAAAGTATTCACTCAAACATTGACACTACACTTTCATTGAGAACAGATGTAGTAGCGGAAATCCGCACTGTACACGACAAACCTATCTGAAGTAAACAGTAAACTTATCCTTTATCAGCTAATGAATTTGTGAACAATGAAGTCATAATAAGGTTAAAAGAAGGAGTGATTAGAGACCTTCAAAATTGCCATACAATAGTCCTGTGTGGGTTGTACAAAAAAAAGGTACAAACGAAGATGGTACTCCAAAGAGTCGATTAGTTATCGATTAAAAAAAACTGAACGAATGTACCGTTTCGGATAAGTATCCAATACCCGATACTATTGTTATTCTATCGAACTTAGGCAAGGCTAAATACTTCTCTACGCTAGATTTGGAATCGGGATTTCACCAAATTAAAATGAAACCGGAACATATTGAAAAAACAAGTTTTTCCATTAACAATGGAAAATACGAATATGTACAAATACAATACATACATAGAAAGTTCTCTATATACTCGTATATGTATGAGTATGTACAAACTATTTCTTTTTTAGTAAATTTAATATATAACAAAAACTTATAAGCTTTCTGGAATTTTGTAAAAATATCAAAAAACAAAATGTTTTTGATTGCTACGTGGTGATGGAATTGGGTTATGAAGGCCACGCTTGCACACATTTCTATTGTTAAAAAAATTGATGATGGTGGACTTTTGCAAAATGTCGGGGTCACTAATTTGTGCTGTTGGTAATCGGTAGCACAATTACTTCATATTTTGATTAGGCAGACACTTTTAATCTTGTTTTTCTCAAATTACTTTATTTTATAATTTAGTTTTTAAGTTTTAGTTAATTGCAGAAGACAAAAATGCAGACCATTGCTCAAGGCCCTAATTAAATTATTTCTTAAACGTTTGTCTTGGCTGGCTGTCATTGTGAGAATACAATTGATCGTTTTCTTTTTCCGTTAGTTTAGGGAATTATTGTAGGACAGCACTCTTGTGTTCCACACTACGTCGGTGGTGGAACGTGATTGTTGGGTGTGTTCACGTGCTACAATGCCAACATTGTCAATTCGACAAATCGGATCGGACTCATTACAATAACTTATTATGCGAAGTTAAACATTTTATAAATGAAGTCAAAGACGAAAGACACAAAGAAATACTGCTTCAGGACATAAATAAAATTGAACTCTTGTTAGTATTACTTAGACCTTCACGAGAAAAAGACGAACAATTGATTTTTTAGGCTCCGCAATTAAATTTGTTGCGGATACACTTGATCATGTAGATAGAAAACGTAGTGCACACGACTTCTAAGAATGATCAAATCTGATATGCGTGGGTTCGAATCCTATGTTGTGCATAAAAAGTTTTTCAAATAAAATTGGATTAAAGCTCAGCACCACAAAAAAAGGAGACTGATGAGTGCAAAAGTGGCAAAGCACGAAATAGCTATATCTCCAGCCAAAAAAACAATGAGTGGTAGCACCTTTAAGTTGTTGTTGTTGTTCAAAAACATTCAATGAAATTAAAAGGAATGGTCAAGTCTAACAAGCTGACATTCTAGTACGAATAGTACAATAAAAATAATAACACAATTACTTCATATTTTGATTAGGCAGACACTTTTAATCTTGTTTTTCTCAAATTACTTTATTTTATAATTTAGTTTTTAAGTTTTAGTTAATTGCAGAAGGCAAAAATGCAGACCATTGCTCAAGGCACTAATTAAATTATTTCTTAAACGTTTGTCTTGGCTGGCTGTCATTGTGAGAATACCATTGATCGTTTTCTTTTTCCGTTAGTTTAGGGAATTATTGTAGGACAGCATTCTTGTGTTCCACACTACGTCGGTGGTGGAACGTGATTGTTGGGTGTGTTCACGTGCTACAATGCCAACATTGTCAATTCGACAAATCGGATGGGACTCATTACAATAACTTATTATGCGAAGTTAAACATTTTATAAATGAAGTCAAAGACGAAAGACACAAAGAAATACTGCTTCAGGACATAAATAAAATTGAACTCTTGTTAGTATTACTTAGACCTTCACGAGAAAAAGACGAACAATTGATTTTTTAGGCTCCGCAATTAAATTTGTTGCGGATACACTTGATCATGTAGATAGAAAACTGTTAAAAACTCAAGAAGACGATATGATGATGATAAAAACACGCAATTCCTTTAGCAGACATATAACTATGAAGAACTAAGCGCAATTATGTTAAAAAGAAAAAGGATAATAATAATTAATTTAAGCAATGACATTTATCATTCGCAAAAAATAACATTGTACACCCATTCATTCTTAACACAGAAGAAATAGAAATTATTAAGTTAAATTTTAACTGACCTACGTGATTTGTTAAATATTGGCGTTGAAATGTACATACATATATCCAATACAATACTTTAGTATATATAAATTAGTTTAGTCGGAGCTTTCGACAGCGTATGACATTTCTCGCAAGTTCTTATAAAAAAAAAAAAAACATTCACAAACGTGATAGATCACCTGAAACCGAGGACAATCCTTGTTCTCGGATATAAAACTTTATTCCACAATGTTTTCTTCATGTAGGTCATCTAAAAACCCATATTTCAACAAATTTACTCCACTACAATGGCATCCTGATAGGGACCATTCAGATATGGATGAAACTAACCCACATCATATTAAAAAAGTGTATGTGCCACCCATAAAAGTGTTGCAAAAATCAGTTGAGTATGTTCACAGTTTCATGAAAGCGCTTAATGTGCAAAACTATTTAATAAAAACATTATCAATTGGTGTACAAATAATGTGTGAACCAATTGAATGGGGAGAGTCCGATAACTCAGGCGATAAAGTTTAATGACGGATTTGTATAGAAAAGTTAAAAACAAGCATTTTATACTATGGGAGCGGGGGTCTATCTGCCCCCGTTTAGGAGTTAGGGCAATTTAAAAAAATATGTACTTTAAATGGAAAAAAAAATAATTAAAAAATAATGGTAATATTTACAACTTAGTTTTACACATTTTTTTAAAGCCAACAAAGGTTTTAAGGTTACTGTTTTTTTTTTACAATTCATTGCTCTTATTTGTTTTTGATCAAAAACTGAAAATTGAAAATTACCAAAAAAAAAATATTTTAATTAAATTATTTTTTCCTTGTTTGAGTATTTACTTAGTCTTATTTTGTAAGTAATAATCGAATATGTATTAAGATATACCTAGGATAAATTAATTTTTCTTATATCCAGTTTATTTAAATGCAAAAGAACCCTTGCATGCACCCACCTTGCACCCACCCCACCTTGCACCAACCCCAAATTCTATAGTGAGCAGACACAGGGGGATCTCAGGGGTGCAGCATGCCCCCCTATACACACCTCGGTGTGGCATACACCCAAATTCGCCAACACCCTCCTGTTGCATACACCCAAACTGGCACTTACCATTATTACTATCAACATAAGACCACTCAAGCAAAAGAAAAATAATTAAATTAAAATAGTAGTTGTGGTTTTTTTCAATTTTCTCAAAAACTAAAAGACATTAGATCATCTTGTTTTCCGTTTTTGATTGAAAATTAATAAGAGCAACAAATTATAAAAAAAATTATTTGTTAACTTAAGGTTTTGAAATATTGAAATTGAATTTTTTGATTTGAAACATCTATAGGATCACTTGTAAACCGAATTGTTGGCGTGGCGACGCTTGCCGTTTCGAGCGACGAACGGGTCGGTATACTAAGGTATACAAATATATATATTTTATGTGTAGTAGAGTGTTCGGTGTGGCGACCGCCGGCCGCACAGTGGGGAAAATGCGGACAAAACCTATTTTTCTCCAAGTAGGATTTTTTTTAAACATAAAGTGTTTCTTATCGTAAATTGGTTGTAGAATCAGAAAATGAAAACCGTTTTTCAAAAAAAAAATTGTAGACCAGTAGATTTTCGCTCAAAGTTCAAATATCGCGAAAAATGATAAAATATTGGTATTCCTTAAATGATCTTTATATTGTGAAATTTTAAAGTTTTAAACAATTTTTTCTACTAACATGATTAAAATAAATAGAAAAAGAATGCCGTAAGTTATTTTATTGAAAAAAAATTTAATAAGGAATTTTTTGACGAAGAAACACTCTAGTTCTGTGATTTTTTTAGTTCACATAAGGTTTTAACTTCTTCCTCTGTTTGCCTCTGTTGGCAAACTATTTTCAATAGATAGTGTAGGGTTTCAGCAACATTTTCCAGTAAAAATCTCATCCGGATACGTCCGGATGCGGTTTTTAGAGCATTTTTAGGTTGGGAAGTCATATAAAAAAATAACAATACAAATTAATAATTTAGATTATGGAATTTCATATTTGTGCCTTTTAATCAGTTCTGACGGCTTATATGGTAAAAAGACGCTTATGTGAAAAAACCCTTAATTAACCCAGCACTGAGTAAACAGAATTATATCAACAAGTTTCGTAGAAAGTACTCCAATTTTCTGAAATTGAAAGTGTCTCGTAATAGGATTTTATGGTACTAACAATATGATATATGTAGATCATCGGAAAAAAATAAGACAATGTGGTAAACAGAGTTTTATATAAATCCCTTTTTATTTAGCTTGCAATTATTTTGCATTTCGTCTCTTTCTCTTTACCTATCCTCAAAGCCATCTATGGACCAGAATACGAACTAATTTTTGGTTCATAAAAGAAGGTCTCAATAGAAAGCAAGCAAAGTGTCAAATTCAAACCGTTATTTTTATCATACGCCATTAGCTTTAATCTATTTTGGTTATTTCAGCAGTAACTGAATAATTTTCAAAAAAACGTCTTGAGGTGTTCCCAAAGTTTGCAGTCCCATTTCTTTGTTAGACAATGTCAATAAGTATTTCCCAATTTTTCTCGAAACGATTTGGTATATGGGTTTTAGTTTTCCTTTTTAATTCCGCAGTCAGTGGGGTATGGTATTGTATGATAAGTGCATTATATACTCCATGAAGCATTTTCTTCTATCATTTCAAAATACATTACATGTTTTCTAACTTCTTCCGGAGTTTCTTTCGAAAAGAAAATTGAAGAGCTGGCGAATGATGGATTTAGGATGGTCGAATATTTTTCCAAATTCGTTCTTCATTACCTCGTTGAACAAGTTTTAATGGTACCAGGGATTAAAGAAATAAATGTCCATCAGAAATGCCTTCCATTGAAACTTCATTGATTTCCATATATCAAATTAAGTTTATTTGAACTAATTTGAATTTAATTTATTTAAGATTAGGTAGCTTATTAAGATTAAATGAATTTGTTTTTATCTTATTAACTTGAATTATTTTTTATTTTTTATTTAAATTTATCTACACTAATATAATAAAGAGGAAAGGTTTGTATTTTTGTATGTAACGAATAAACTCAAAAAGTACTGGACCGATTTTAATAATTCTTTTTTCATTAGAAAGCTACATTATCACTGAGTAACATATGCTATATTTAGTACTAGATCACTATAGACATCTTTAGAAATTCCTATTAAAACCAACCGAACGTGTAAAAAAATTATTATCATAGCATACGCTGCGAAGAATATTAATGATAGGACAAAAAAATTCGATAGTTACCTTTCAATCGAGACGGTTGTCTTTGTTGTCTTTATCCTAACTTTAATCATGAATAATTGTATCATTTGTAATAAAGTTGTTTCTACCGAATCAATTTCGTGTGGTATCTGCAATTCTGTGCTGCATTTGACTTGTGCAAAAATTAAAAAAACAGAATATAACATCTTAAATTCAAAAACTAATTTTTGCTTTAAGTGCGACAAGTGTTGCTCAAGTAGCTTATCCGCACACATCAATAAATTGGAAGCGCTCGTTGTTAATATAAATCAAAACATCAGTCTTCTTAAAATCGAGTTTCCTCATCTTTTTCTTAATAATAATCTAAAACTTATCAACAATAGTGAAGTGCATGAAATTACACGAATAACGCGAAGCAATAATAAAGGAAAGGTTATTGAACCTTCCAAGAAACCACTAAAAAAAATCAGCTCCCCGACGATAATCATAACGATGATGAACCGTGTGGTGCTGGTCCATCTGGTTTGAGTTCTAATGTTTCTGCTGCTGTTGGTACAATTGCGATGTCTGCGAGTTCAAACGATGAACAGATCTTCAACAACAAACCGGTTTTGAGCAACAAACCCGATCCCTCTCTTGAAATTGAAAATGATGATGAATTGGGTGATGTTGGTGCATCTGACATGGATGATGTTACTTCTGCTGTTGGCAATCTTGCAAGGTCTGCGAGATCGAACAATGACATTAGTTCTAATAACAATCTGGTTTTGAATACGCAGGATGAAAATGAAAACAAAATTAAAACATCTCTTAATGACGTCGATATTGTTGGGTCAATGACTGAATGCAATGGTGATTTCGAGCAAAATGCAATGAAAGAGAATGCTGATGACGATTCTTCTGCATTAGAAACGTTCAAAGGAAGTAGTACCAATACGAGTGACATACATCACGTAAATAAAACCATTATTAGGAGTGAAGCAGATGAGGTAGTGCAGCCTCTCATCGAAATCTCTGAACCTGCTGCTGAGATTAACGAACTTGTATTAAATAATAACGATACAAATGTAAACAATGTAAGCAATTGGGTTAAGATTCTGAAAAAAATAAAACCTAAGCAAAACCATAATCATGGACTTGTTGGGACAGGCTGTAGCTCTTTAAATGCATCGACTTCTTCTAAATGGCTGCATGTTACTAAATTTAAAGTGGATACACTTCCGGACGATCTTATTAACCACATCTCATCTACATCTAAAATACCTTTCAATGCCTTTAAATGCTTTAAATTAGTGAAAAAAGGCATTCCCCAATCTGACATTAAATACATTAACTTTAAACTAAGTGTTCCTTCAGAATGTTTTGATCAGCTTATGAGTGATGCTTCTTTATGGTCATGGGGTGTTAAAGTAAAGCCATTCATCAATTATCCAAAAAACGAGAATGTTCCCCTATCAGTCAATTTAACATAACACCGTTTGCTGCTGACAGAGATGAAAATCTTGATTATCAAAATGTTCCTGATGTTGCTGCTGCTGCTATTGCCCTGCCGCCAAAGCTTTCATCATGTAGTTTTGAAAACTTATCATTTTATTATCAAAATGTTGGTGGGTTAAGGACCAGATTAAATCATATTTTTTTATCATTTTCCTCATATACGTATGATATTATTATATTAACTGAAACTTGGTTAACAGATAATCATTTAAGTACTAAATGTTTTTCTAATTATTACAATGTATTCAGAAAAGATAGATCAAATTTAGTGACAGGTATGGAAAGAGGTGGAGGAGTATTGGTTGCAATTCGTTCTTCACTGACATGTAGTCAAATTATTTTGGAATCAAACTCTTCCAACTCCGACATTGATATTGATCAACTTGTTTTATGTGTTAAAATAGATGAATCTGAATTATTTGTTTCAGCCAGCTATATTCCTCCTAAGAGTAATTTGGATTTGTACAAAGCTCATTTAAATAACTTAAAATTAATATTGGATAATCTTAAAAGTTCACAACATATTTTATTTGCAGGTGATTTTAATCTTTGTAACATTGAATGGATGTTGGACTTGGAAGACAAATGCTTAATTCCTTTTAATGTTTCAACTGAAATAGAATCTTTTGTTATAGACTTCTTTGGCCAATATAATTTAATTCAGACTAATAATCAAAGAAATGACCTGAACAGGATACTTGATTTGGTTTTCGTGGACAGTGAGTTTCTTATTTGTCTTGACAAGTCCAACTTCCCGATCATTGAAAACTCCATTCATCATGTTGCAATTGATGGAAATATTTACTTTTACCACTTTCTAAAGAAAGAAGTATCTATTCATAAGTATGTTTATGATTTTCGAAAAGCTGACTATGATGCAATGGTTGATTATTTGTTGTCTGTATCTTGGCATAATATTCTTAGTTCACTGGACTTAGTAAATTTGTATACTGAATTTATAAGCATTTTAAATGATGCAATTGATATCTATGTACCTAAAAGAAAATTAAAATCTAATTCTAGTCCTGCCTGGTATAACAGGAGGTTGAATAATCTAAAAAATGAAAAAAATAAAGCGTACAAATTATATAAAATCAACAAAGAGAATATGGAACTGCGATTAAATTATTTTAATCGGCAACGTGAGTTCGTAATCCTAAACAAATTCTTGTATAGAAACTATCTTTTATCGGTTGAGAGTGATTTAAAATCAAACAGCAAGCATTTTTGGAATTTCATAAGTTCGAAGCGGGAGTCAAATGGAATACCTAGTTGTATGAAGTACATCGACACCACGACCAGAGAGAAAAAACTAAATGAGAAGAGAACCAAATTTCCTCGTCTCCGTCTCTTCGAAACCTCTTACTCTCATTTTTTATAGCGTGTTGAATTCGTATCGGTGTATACATGTTTTCACCTCGGAGAAGAGTACACAAAAAAACATCATTTCCGGGAAATGCGGCATTTCTCATTTTTGTTTATTGATAGCCAAGAAGGCTATGTTTTTTAAAGTCTCATTATAATATTTGTAATTCTCATGAATTTTTTTTTTTAATTTTGCTAACATCTTGTCGTTTTTATATCTACAAAAATACTCCTATAATTCAAATTAATTCTAGGAAAACATTTTTGTTTGTCAATAAATAACGGAAGAAGTTATACCGGTAGTTCGTGGTAAATTTGTTTTTCTCTTCTTTTTCTCTAAGTTACAGATAGATGGCAGGAACAACCAAAACAAGAAAGGATGTGTGCAGAAAGTGTTTAACAAGGTTAAGGTTTTTTAGACTAGACTTTATTTGTATATTATAAACGAGTACACGTTTTTTATAAATGAATGTTATGTTTATTTCAATAGTAATACCTTAACTATTAACTTAACTACTATATTATCTAAAATATACTGCATTGAATTCTTTTACATTGAATTATAAAAGGCGGAAATAATAAAGTTCAACAGTTTACCGGGAATATTTATATAAAATATCCATATCTTCTGCAATTGCCGTATCAATCGATATTTTCTGGAACTTAGTGTTAACGTAGCATTTATTTGTCATGAATCACTTCTTTAGCTTTTTATACACCAAAAAAATCAATGATGAAATTTGGATGCGATAATAATTACTTGAACACAGCATTTTCTATGTTCATAGTTCTTCAGGTTTAGCCCTTAACTTTCATTTGCATTTATTTATGTATATCCTAAAAAGTTTAGCAAACATCTATGAATAAGCCACAATGCACTTTCAGAAAAACTGTAGTTAGAACTTTCCCTCACAGATTTTTCCTTGTCGCTATGTAACTGAAAGATAATATATAAATAGTTAGAATTGGAAAACTTATAAAAATGATGCATAAGACTTAAATTTTTGTTGAAGAACAAATTTGTATATTCTTTTCACAAAACCACTGACCTAGCGAGAATACAAATATTTTAACTTTTGTACAAAAGTACTTTTCGGCTTATGTAGTTAAGCCTTTAAAAGCAACACACTACCTTAGGGGAAAGCAGTAAGAATAGCTTATCGCACCTATTCACAAATCTTATGCAATGAAAATTGGCAACAGAAGTAACAAGTTGACGGTCTTTTTATTTAGTGTCTATTTAAATCACTTATTTTCGGCATATTGGAAATGTCGTGAGTAATGTAAAGAAAATAAACAACGAGTACACACAAATAAAATATGAATGGAAAAAGGAGATGAGTATATAAAAATGTTTTCAATGTTCCATGTTTACATTCTGTAACTCTCGTTTTCAATGTTCCTGCAACTCTCACATCGACAAAATTAAGTCGATAAACTCTGAAAATTGAAACAAATCTGAGTTTTTTTTGCATCTTTCAACGGTCTGAGCGAAAATTAAACGCATAAACGCAGCTAATATTACAAATAATAGTTGTAGTGCTTTCAGAGTTTTATGTTTCTAGGTCCTAATTCTCTTTGGACTTTTGCACCACATAATTTATTTTACTTACTTAATGATTAAAACTGGCTTCAAATAACTAACTAATATTTATCTAAATGCGTAATTTAGAATTGTTTCTAAATCTTCATTGTTCTGGCACCTAACAAGAGTAATTAATTTCACTTCATATTCGAATGATATTACTCTCAAACGAACACAATGAGAGTACCAAAAAGTTGTTCATACACAATTTTGAATTTTCTTTGAACACCTCTGAACAGCTGACTACATCCGCCATTTTTCAAAGGTGCTCGCCATTTTTCAAAGGTGGTCGCCATTTTTAAAAGGTGGTGAGCAGAGAGAAAAGAGAGAAAAGTTTTTTCTCTCTCGTGGTGAGTATGTACATAAACTTGCATAAGTATTTGTTCCCCACATTTTTTTTATATGGAGTTAATATATGCAAGTTGGTGGCCAAATCACAGCTTGTAGGCAAAAAGAGAGCAACCGTCGAAGTTGGTTCTCTCTATTAGTTCTCTCTCGATGCCACGACTAGTGAGAAACCAAAAATATGCAATTTATTCGCTAATTATTTTCAATCAGTTTATTCAATTGAATTGTCGACTTCGGCTCGGTGAACTTAAGTCGTAAAGAAATTGAAGAGGCCCTGTCTGGATTAGATGCCAATAAAAGTGAAGGACCCGATGGGATTCCTGCTTGTCTTTTAAAAAATTGTGCAATTGCGTTAGCTGAACCACTTTCTATAATTTTTAATCTTTCACTTGCAGAAGGAAATTTTTTGGATAGGTGGAAAATTTCGTCTTTGTCTCCAATCTTTAAATCGGGATCAAGGCAGGAAATTACTAATTATAGGCCAATATGTAAAATTTCAAAAATATTCGAGAAGCTAGTTTGTAACAAACTTTCAGTTTTGTTTCGTAGCCACATATCAGTTTTCCAACATGGATTTGTTTCAGGTAAATCAACTGCGACAAACTTAGCTTTATTGGCTCACGATATCATATCAAATATGGAAATGATGTGTCAAACGGATATTATTTTCACAGATTTTGCGAAAGCATTCGATAGAATTAATCATAACGTTTTCCTTCATAAATTAACTTCCCTAGGTATTCACTCTTCGTTATTGAAGTGGCTAAAATCATACTTGACAGGTAGAATTCAAAAAGTAAAAATAGATTGCTCGTTCTCATATGACATCTTTGTTCCATCAGGGGTTCCGCAAAGAAGTCATTTAGGGCCATTACTGTTTTTTTTTTATTTGTAAATGACATACCTAACATATTTAATGATTCGAATTGCCTTCTTCTTGCGGACGATCTAAAACTTTATCGTAAAATAAGCAGTGCATCTGATTGTTCGCTCCTTTTGAAAGATCTAGCAAGATTAGATGATTGGTGCCAAAGGAATCACCTTCTTCTTAATATTTCTAAATGTCAAGTCTTGTCGTGTTTCAGGAATTACAACCCAATTTTGTTTGTTTATAACATCAAACACATAAAACTAGAAAGAGTGAGAAAAAAGAAAGACCTAGGAGTTATCTTAGATACCAATTTGTCATTTTTACCTCACTACGACTATATGATTAATAAAGCTAATCAAATGCTTGGTTTTATCAAAAGAAACACCAGAGAATTTTCAGATCCCTATACATTAAAATCACTATATAATTCTTTTGTAAGGTCGGTTCTAGAGTATTGCAGCATAGTCTGGAACCCTTATTATAATAATTCAAGGGATAGAATTGAGAGAGTTCAAAAGAATTTTACTAGATATGCTTTCTTTAATTTGAAATGGAGGATTCCAAGACCGTCCTATAGTGTTCGGTGTTTGCTGTTTGGAATACAATCTCTTCAAGATCGTAGAGTATACTTTTCAGTGCTGTTTATTAGAGACATCTTAACGCATCATATTAATTGTCCCCCGTTACTATCATTAGTAAATGGAGGAAATGCTCCATCAAGAACAACACGTTGTCGATTTCTTATTTATGGACAGTTTCATCGTAGCAATTATTTTCGAAATGAACCTATTTCCCGTTGTATCAGGGAGGCTAATTTAATTTGTAGCAGGGTTGATTTTTATTCTAATTGTTCAAGAGACATGTTCAAATCTCTTGTATTAAATAATATTTGAATAATTTTTTCCTAATTGTAATTAAATATGCTTTATTTAATGTAAATATGCTTTATTTAATGTAAGTATCCTGTTCAAATGTAACAATAGAACATTCTATTTGTAATAGTTGAATGTGTATTAAATACATAGTTCCCACCAACAATTAAATTATGTACTTTTATCATAGTCTAAGAGATTAATTGTAATCTATTTGATGAATAAAACTAAAACTAAAAAATGTTTTCTAATTTAGTGATTTATGGTCGTTTTAATTAGCATGCTTATAACTTAAATATCTGCACCTATTTATGTCTACCCGTGCGAAGCCGAGACGGGCCGCTAGTTGTATAATAAATTTAAAATAAATCAAACAATAAGCTTTGAAAACACCAACTATCTATATCATTTTATGCTGGCATACTTACTTTCTTGGTATCTTTTGGCGCTTTTTTTAAATCAGAAAGTTTAAAAAAAAACGCATTTTTTCCTAGTACTGAAGCTTCAGACTACTTATAAAAGGTATCTTTTATAAATAATCAATTTTTTTTTCTTTTTTTAGATAATCGAAAATAGACCAATTAAATTATTTAAGAAGCTAGAGCTTTATTTAAAAGAACTTCGGAAAAAATCATCTCAAAATTTGTTGAAAATACGGTTCGCGATTTGAGTAAAATTATTTTTCAACTTTGAGGGCTTGTAAATCAGAACAGACAATATATATGTTAAAAATACTTTTAAATCATACGCTCGGGTTATCTAAGAGTACTTAAACATAAAGTTTAAAAGGATAAATATGACTTTTTAAAAAGACTTTTTTCCGCTCTCGCACCACTGTGCGCCGGCCGTTTCGTTGGCGCTAGTATCGAAAAGTGAGACATTTCGGGGGAGCAAGAGAAAAATATTGTTTCCATTCCCATAAGCAGCCAGCAGAATAAGGGAGACAGTTAAGTTTGCAGCCAAAAAGTCAACACATTTTCCTTCATTCTATTTGAGTCTATCCTTGTATATGTTTTCATATACTAAGCTTCCATATGAAGGTCGATGAATTTGTTTTTGTATTTTCTTTATATCAATGCACTTTTATATGAAAAACGGCAATGTCTCAATCAAAAACACTCCATTACCAAGACCGGAATCTCAGACTGACATTTCGGTTTGCCTACAAGCTACTGAGGAGTGAGGACTAAATGTGAGAAAGTGTGCGTGAAATGATGCAAAAAACCAAACACATTCTCACATTTAGTCCTCAGGCCCATCAAAATGCTTCATTATAGTAATCAGCCCCATCTAAATGCTTCATTTTGAATGTTGCATGGCCTCGTTCAAAAACTAAACAATCCTAACCAACAAAATCTGAAGTGCTGACATAGCTTTTTAATTTCAATCCAAATAAATGTTGTTAATGTATATTAAATAAAATAAAATTGACCAAATACATATTTAATGATATATTAGTGCTGTATTTTGTTTACTTAAATTATTTGCGAACGCAACATGCGCTGCAACTGGTTAAGTATAATTGGAAATGGGCAAAAGTGTAACTCAATACTTTGTAAAACAACAAAACAGACAATTTTTCAGCTTTTGTTTGCTTAGAGCATTTTTTTGGCGACGTTAGAAGTTTTTTTTTACGAGAAGCATATACTTGTGAAGTTCCATTGCCAAATTTAGCTGGTTCAGATTCCTCAATTAGATTAGTATTTCCATCATTTAAGCAGTTCGATAATTGCAAGACCAAATTTTAGTTTTGTTTGTTGCAGAAATATTCCTGAAAATTTCTTCTTAAGGGACTTTGTTAGAGTTAGAATTTTGTTTGTAGTTAGATTTTGGAATACAAATTTGAGGGAAAATAAGTTGCTTTGTGTAAAGCATCTTTAAGGAATACAAATAGGCAATATGTTTACACACAATACCAACTAAATGAGTGCAATAAATAGATTTAAGTAACTTTTTTTTATTCCAGCATGGGGAAACCGAACACCCAATAGAAAAAAACCGGTATACGCTCCAAAATCCATACCAACTAAATAATGTTATCTTCTATGTTTACGCATAAAATTACGAATTTTGTAGCGTATGAAAATTTCTAGACATTTTACAATCTGAAAAATTAATTATGCTTTGAAATAATTGGCTGCTATTAATGCTAATTTTTTTTTCTAAAAAGTTGATGAAGGTTAGCCGAAGCGGAAATTTCTTTAATGAACATACCTAAAATATTATTGGCTTTCTCAAAAATATTTTTCTACACTAACCTCTGCTTTATACCTGAAACTATTGTTTATGTATATTTTCTTCCATGTTCTGCATTTATGAAATGTAATCTATGATATGAATGTATCAAGAAAAACATGTACGTAAAACTCATTAATTTGTTTCATTTTTAGCAGCACTTTTACTAAACATACCCTTCAAACAATAATAAGTAAACTTGAACTTTGGTAACTAAACATTTTTAAGAAATGAATGAAAATTTTATTTTGCGTTAAACTGTGGAAACTCACTAAAAAAAACTTCTGTACGTCAACAATAAACATTCATGACGATTACATGTTCTATTGAATTAGTTGTGCATGAATTCAGAACGATTTTAAGACGTTTTCATTTTGTGATATATGTCAAAATTTGCATTTTATTTGCTCTGCATTTATAACAGATTCGCTATAATCGTTCTGATTACTTTTTTAAAACATTGGTGTTCCTTTGATGCATAGTTTTTTTTGATAGCAAATACATGTATGCTTCCATCAATCAAGAATGTTATGGATAAGATATTTTTCGATTATAACTCTTTTTTTTTTTAAATTTAATATTTATTAATCATAATGGAATTGAAAAATAGTTGCAAGCTTAAATCATTAAAAACAAACTATAAATATACTTGGATAATTAAATTGATACAGATTTTAATTACTTGCAAACAAAATATTTGGGCCGTTCGTTAACGAAAATTTATTAGAATTCAATACAAAAATTGCGCTCGCACCCTTAACTTGATGGTTCTTCGAACGCATCTATTCATGGATTTATTGTCAAAATTACAAATACAACAATGTAAACAAACGGGTTTTGGAGAGTGAAACGTACGAAAGATTCCGGTCTTGGTAATAGAGTGTTTTTGGTCTCAATAGCCGCGTTTTATCACCATGATCTGATCCGGATCAGATCATGATAATAAAACAGCATTGGATCATCATATTTTTTGTTATTTAAAGTTTGGTAGCAGTGTCAAATTCGTTCTTTCAAAAGTGACATTACGAAGCAAAAAAAAAACAAACACATACCAAAAATGGAAGCTCCACAACTTTTGAAAATGTTTCTGCAAATCACCATTGCACTCTCAAACTCAAAGCATCCAGGAACGCTTTGGTCTCACATGTAGTCCAGATTCTTTTTGACCTTTTAATAAATGTGACACTTAAATAATTTAATTTAGAGATTACTTACAATTTATTTGAACATCTTTTCTCCCATTTGTGCTGCAGCTTTCTCGATTTTATTTATATTTTTTGACATTCAAAGCAGGGTTGCCCAAAGAACATTTTGCTCAATGATTTTTTTTGTTCCTTTTTTCGAGGGAAAATAATACCCATGAATTATGTCAAATATACATTTTTTTGGACTTAATTATTTTAATTTCACCATTTAATATCTAGTTTTGTTAAAATATCTAATTATTTCATGGATTATATACCAAATAAATAAATATAAAGCTTCTCGCTTTCTATTTAAAAAATATTTTATTTCAGTCAAATGGAAATGTTAATATGGCAATACAGGTTTTATTTAATTTGTTTGCAATGATACCAACATTTACATGTGAAATAACAATGATAAAGCGCTCCTTGTTGTGAAAAAAAGAATTAAATTTTGGATCTCAAATTGAGATCCAAACACAAAGCAGGATCTTGTGTTGTTGTTGTAATGCATGCAAATTCAAGATCCAGATCAGATCATGGTGATAATAAAACGCGGCTAATATTGTGTCTAATAAGGGGATGCATGAAATTTTTGTATGCTTACATCAGCTGTTCAGGATCTTGTACCGATTTTTGTTTTTATTTATGTACATTCATAAGTCTGCTTCTCCTTGTGTACGATCCTTGTATATGAACCATGGTTTGTATTATGTATACAAAGCTACGATGCACATGTAATTTTTTTCGTGCAGATCTTTGTGAAGAAGAATATAGGGGTAGTTATACGTTTGGTTATAGTTATGTATATTTTGGCGAGTGGGTATTTTGATTTTATTTGGCATTACATTTTTCTTCAATATTTGAACATTAAATTTGTTTGAGCTTTAAAGATTTTTTTTTGTAGATAGATATCAATTGGTAGGTGATTTTTTTTTCAGGATGTGGGTTTGATTTAAAATTCAAATTTTATATATGTATGTATGTATTGGCGGGTCGCCACGCTATACTGAGGTATACATATATACATATATATATATACTAGCGGCCCGGTACGTGCTTCGCTACGTATAAGGCATAGTAATAAAACAAATTATTATAAAGTTCATTGATTCAAACAAAAAAATATTGTAAATTGTTAGCTATTTAAAAGTCCAAATGACCCAAATGATATATTGTTTATATTATATTTATCAGCAAAGAGTAAAAACTAAAAAATAAAAAAGAATTGGTTACTCTTACTCTGGTAGGTCTATATAGGTTAGTCTAAAACAGTTGGATAAACAATATTTTTTGTTTTTCCATTTCGAGCATGAATAAAAAAACAGTTGGGGGTAGCGACTCTGGAATAGGCAACATAAAGTTGACCATGTTAAAAACATGATTCCTCTAAATTGACACCACAAACGTGAAGTTCTTGCCCTTAGGCCTTATTTATGGACATCGCAAATGATAAACGCACAGGATATTGTTGGAATCATTGGGATACGCGTTATCAAACACACTTCTCCTTTTGATTTACCAGTTAAGATTGTAGCTTCAATCAAATTTGGCAATAACTTTTTCACTGCCAATCTGGTCCCATTACACAGTTTTGGTGGATTAATATTTCGCAATAATATAATCTAAGAACCAATTTTCAGATTCAAGCAATGCGGTGGTATACCAGCCGGTTCCAATGAATTTAAAAACTCAATTGGATAATTAATTGCCTCATCTTGATTCATAACACTGTCAATTGATTTATATGTTTGACTACATCTGGCAGTTTCGCTTGAATTTAAAAATTAATGGCATTGATATGAATGTTCTTTGGTGCTAAAATGGCGCGTTCTCTCAACCAATCATGATTTCTGTAATTCGGAAGAATATTCGGAAAAACACATTCAATCAACTTATCTATAGATTGCGCAATTGTACAAAAATTGTTCGGTAAAGTTATTAATCCGTTGGTACTGTCGATTGGTGTTTTCCCATCACCAATTTCTAACAATTGTTTTGAAAATTCATGGGCAGTTGCATCATTATGTAGGTGAATACGCATATTAATGTTCAGTGTCAATTTTCGTATTATTTCCAAAGAACTAATGACTTTAAACAGGCGTTTATTTCATCAGCAGGAGTTGATCGAAAAATGAGAGGCAATGTTTGACGAAAGTCCCCTGACAGCAATATCAGAGCACCACCAAAAAGCTGTTGATTACCGCGTAAATCTTGCATTGTTCGATTGAATGCTTCTATTGCTTTTTTATTCGCCATTGTGCACTCAGCCCATAAAATAATTTACGTTAATCGCAGAACTTTTGCCATAGCAGAATTTCTCGAAATATTGCAAGTTGGAGTCTCAATCACCTGTACATTCAATGGCAATTTTAATGCAGAGTGTGCGGTCCGACCACCTTCTAATAATGTAGCAGCAATTCCCGAAGATGCAAGTGCTAATGCAATTTTCTGTTCCGATCGAATAGTCGCTAAAATCAATGATACAACGAAAGTTTTGCTGTACTACCAGGTGCATCCAAGAAATATAATCCACCTGCATTATTGGAAACGGCTTGCATGATTGTGTCATATAATACATGTTTTTGTTGAATATTCAATTTGGTGCTATTACAATTTTGTGATTATCAGATGGCATACGATCAAGAGCAATTTTGAACAATTGAACTAATGCGTTATGCTGATGGAAAAACCTTTGTAGCTCAAGAAAAATTTCTCATCTTGTGTTTAAAACAATTGCACAACATTGATCCTATTCACGATTTTCATCACCAATAAAATAAATTTGCAAAAATTGATGATCAGCGTCGGGGTATGGCAATAACGAACCTGCTTGATTATAAATCTGGCCCTGAATCTGTAACATTATGCAATTTTAGGTAGATGTTGAATCAGAATTTGTAAGACTTTATGATTCAGATTGATATAAACATGAGACAATCCTGTTGAGGTATTAACCTTAAAAGTCGGCATGAAATTAACTCTAATAATTTTAGTAGCACCAAAAGAAGTCATTTGAAATGCCGAATTGTACCCAAAAACTGCTTCGACGTTTGAGATGTACCAAAAATAAATAAATACAATGGTTCGGGTGGAGTTTCTAATGTTGGCAATCTCACTTTACTATTAGCACAACACATGCCGGGCGTTTCACCTGGAAAGATAGCCGCATCACAATGTAGACATATTGCGTCCATCATTCCAATGCATCCGTACATACTATAATCAATCTGACTATTGTAATTAAAAGCAGCACGCAGCATTTCATCCAAAACAGCACGACGTTTTGACAGGTACAAGGTCAACAGATCTATTCTGTGCAGTACGTTCACGCTGCGATGCATTAGCTTGTGGGCGATCATCTGTAGTCTGAGACCGTCTTAATAATGCCACTTGATTTGCACAACGCGTTCGCCGGCCTATGTTTGGTCGTCTTGCTCGTGGCATTTTACCTTCACTCAACAACTCAACAATATTTTGGAAAATATAAACACAACAAAGCAATAATTATCGCTGATAAAATGAAATGACATATGATGACATTAAATTTGTTTGACAGAACTAACGTCACTTTTTTTGTCTTCGATTGTTTTGCCAAAGGTTCAAATTGCCTTTTAAGTATTAGTACAAATTGTTTGTATGTGGGAGTATAGAAAGATGTTGATTTTAAACTTTTTCAAGATTTTATTTTAAATTTGCTCTACGTACAAACCTTCTCTGGATTTCCATAAATAATTCAAGACCAAAATTAGCCAAATCGGTAAAGGCATTGTTGAGTTATAACATTACAAAGAAAAGTGGCATTGATTTTTATATATATAGATATATATATATATATATATATATATTTTATATGTAGTAGAGTGTACGGTGTGGCTTCTCACTCAGTTCGACGTTGTTGTTTACTACGGTACACATAACCTGCGTTTTATTTAATTTTTTATTTTAATTTTTGACAATAAAATATGTGTGATAGTGATAACTCAGAAGATCAAAGTGATCAACCTTGTGCAAAGAAAGTGAAACTACACTATGGCATACTACCAAGTCATCAGTAATCATCATCATGTAAATAAATGTTTATTAAATAAAGTTACCATTTTCTGTAAGAAATTCGTAATACTTCATTTTACATTTGGCTATATTTAATTCCTGTAATAATATTATCTTTTATGCATATTACTTATACACACACGATGTTTCACATCTGCCAGGCGTCCCATGACGGCTCACATTTTTTTTAACTTTTTTTTACTCAAATTTTGAGTTTAAAATTAAATTTTTCGAAAAATTTGCATAGTTTTGACTTGATTTAAAAGCTGGCTAATAGAACAGAGTGTTGGCTTTAAAAAAAAAGTAATCATTTTTTTAAATTGCCCCTCCCGCATAAACGGGGGCAATTAGACCCACTCCTCACATAGTAAAGAATGCTTGTTTTTAACTGTTCTAAAAAAATCCATTATAAAATCTTCTCGCCAGAGTTATCGGACTCTTGCCAATTGAATTATTTAACATTGGTCTTAATAAACATAGAGATGAAAATCTACAATTTATCTAAAAGGTGCTAACTTAAACTTAAACGTATACTTAAACCGAACTCATTCAACTTGGACTAAACTGCATTGAAGTTAAAAAAATCAAAAACATGATCAGTACAGTGATACATCATATTTGTTATCTCTTATAAACGGTTCTATTCAATTAAATGACTTTAAAAAAAACTGTGGTTCTATAATGCACACTCAAGTGAATTTGAACTTTCAAAGGAAAATATACCATTTAATGTTCCACATAAAACAGTGCCTCTCTGTTCTACGACCAGCCCCGTCGAGGGAGGGAAGGGGGGTGTTGGAACCCGCCGGGCCCGGGATTTTCTAGGGGCCCGTAAAATTGAAAGCAATGAGGAGAGTGTTTTTTTTCAATATAGTTAGTCTAAATTCATCATCAACATGCCTATTCCCACTTATTTTTAGGGGCCCGAAAATTTAAAATCATTCATGCTTTCGCAATCGGGCCCCTGTTTGCATGTTATCTACCAATCTTGCAGTCACAAGCTTGCCGATCAGGGCCCCTGATTATTATTGGCGTATACATTTTTGTTTATATTTAATGAAAAATTGGGCAACTCTGAACTATTGAAAGAAAATTATAATAAATTGTTTCGCTTTTCTTACTTAATTTAACGTAAATTTCAAATTTATTTTATTTTGAAAATTTTTAAAATCAAAATAAGGGGCCCGGCAACTTAAAACAAATATTCATTTCGATTTCTGTTTTTATAAAGTTTCTTTTCTTCTTTTTTTGTTTCTGCTGGGAACGAAATTTTTGATTCGGTTTCGGGGGACCGGAAAATCACGCAAACGTTTTTCAATTGTGGTTTCCGTAATATTAATTAGTTAATATTTTGAATAAATTGTTTACTGAAGATTTGAATGATATCAAGTCACTTCAAAGTGTGTATATTAAACCAGCCATACAAAAATAGCAAGGAATTCTATATAGAATATTGGACACCATTTTCTTCCATGGCGAAAGGGGACTAGGACTACGAGGCGATAGCAATCTTATTGGAGAGCCAAATAATGGAAATTTGTTGGGCATTTTGGAATTAATTAGTCATTATGACCCCTTACGTCAGGAGCACTTGGAAAAAGTAACAATTTCACAAAAAGAGCACAAACGTTTCCAAGTCCACTACCTTTCCGTTGAGATTCAAAATGAGTTCATTAAAATGTGTGCCCAACATGTGAATTCAGCTATTTTGAAGGAGAGAGAAAACGCCAAATACTTCGCTATAATTGTCGATGCAACACCCGATTGAAGTGATGTGGAACAAAACACATTTATTTTGCGATATCTGCGCTTTGAAGAAAATGTGTTCACCATCCAAGAACGGTTTTAGGAATTTGTCGATTGCAACAAAAAAAACTGAAACCGCAATAACTGATTTGATCTGCGAAACATTGGCAAAGAACGGAATCCCTTTAGAAGACTGTTGTGCACAAGGCTATGACAATGGAAGCAATATGATATTAATCTTAATGTACAAATGTTAATAATATGTATACAATAAATTGAAATTGAAAATATGAAAGGACAATATAATGGTGCACAAAGTCATATTTTAAACAAAACTCCGAATGCCGTGTATTCACCATATGCAGCTCACAGCCTTAACTTGCGTGAAGTCGATTAAGCGGGATGTTGTACTGCGGCAATCACATTTTTTGGTGTTGTTCAAAAGTGTTTCAACTTGTTTAGCAGCAGTGCTCAAAGTTGGGAAATTCTTAAGAAAAATGTGCCCGGATCCCTTCACAAACTTTCCGATACAAGATGGTCAGCTAGAATTGAGGCAGTGAAACCATTTGCAAATCATCTGAAAAACCTTAGAACATCATAAGAAGCCTTAAGTGATATTAATTAAACTGCTGAAGCTCGAAGAGATGTAAATGGCGTTTTAAAATATATGCACAAATTTGAATGCGTCCTGATGTCTTCGATTTGGTGCAAGGTTCTTAGCGCTATAAATGAAAGAAGTTTCCTTCTTCGAGCCAGAAACAGTACTATTGACGTTGAAATTCGAGATCTCGACAACTTGATCTTCGATTTGAGCATTAATCGAAACGGATGAGATCAATTTTTATCTGAATGCAAAGCAGTTGCTACTGGATTGGGGAATGTAAGTAAGTAAGTAAGTAAGTAATTCATTTTATTTACACATTAACTTACAATTATATTACAAAAATGAATTTAAAAGCTATGGCTAAGCCGTCAGCCTGGTTAGCAAATTTTTAAATGTGTATTTGAATATAAAAAATAATTTTCAAAACAAAAATTTAGAAAAACAATAAATATTTAAACGTATTCTGAAATTAATAACATTCTATATTTATAAATAGATTTTAAATAATTACTTATTTTTTTCCACTCGCAGGTGTTTAGTAGATCAATAGTCTCTTTCATGGATAATGAATGTTTTCCGAAGAAAATCAACCTTTGTGGTCTGAGTATTGGGCATATACTTATAAAGTGAAAGCAATCCTCTTTCGCGTGTAGATTACACAGGGAACAAAATTGGTTGAAGCTTCCATTGTAAGGGTTGCCATTTAAAGAGAGAACCTCACACCTTGCTTTAAATATCAATGATATTTCACTATAGTTTAGTGAGTCATGAAAGTAGTTTCTTTTGTTCAAGTTGAAATTAAGTTGGCTGTATAGTATCCTGCTTTCAGACTCACGAGCCATTCTGATGAACGTATCACGAGTGATGTCTTCATGTTTTTGAATAATGCGGTATAGTTGATCTTTCAGATTACCTATGTTGCATAAATCAATTTGAAAGGTTTCTCCACAAGTGTTACCAAGAGTTTGCCACCTTGCATACCACCAGTCTTTATTTCTCATCTCATACAAAAATAGTTTCTTTGAGAGTCTGGATTCACCATATTGACTGCATACCTTAATTATGAACTGGGCTTGTGATTTAAGTGTATATGTTAAGATTTTTGGCAGTCCGGTTTCTAGGTAAATAGCGTAACTAGGTGTATTTTGGGGCAGGTTAAAAAGCTTTTTTATGAAGTTCCTATTAAATGTTTCAATTTCTTCATACTCATACGCTCCCCAAATTTGTGAAGCGTAACAAAGAGTTGATTTAACCACTGAATCAAATATTTTATATTTCGCAGATAAACTTATTCTCTTGTTTGAACACACATTTTTCCATGAAAAGTTGAGCAAACTTTGAGAGCTTTTGGCTTTTTCAGTTAGATGTTGTTTGAAATTTAAGTTTGAGGTCAGTTTAACTCCCAAGTATTTAACATCTTTAACTGATTCCAGAGGATGCCCATCATACTTCCATTGTCTTTCAGTGTGAACTCTTCCGGATCGTGCAAAAACCATTATCTTTGACTTTTCGGTATTGATTGTCAGTCCCCATCTTTTGCAGTAACATGATAAGCGATTAATCATTAGTTGCATGTGTTCCGGCGATTCAGAGACTATGACTAGGTCATCTGCATACAGCAACACATTTATTGTGACATTCGCAATCCTTATACCTTCAGGCAGTTCATCTACTATGTCGTTTATAAATAAGGAAAACAACAGTGCACTGAGAAGACATCCTTGCTTCACACCTGTATTTGTGCCAAACCATTCAGAATAAGAGGTGCCATTCCAAACTGCTGCAGTTGTATCCGTGTACATATTTTTAACCACATTAATAAATTTTGAGGATATGCTAATTTGAGAGAGCTTGTAGAAAAGTGCATTTCAATTAACAAGGTCAAAAGTTGCTTTGAAGTCGACAAAAAATGAATATATTTTTTTGTTCCTTGCATGAAACGCTTTGACAATGGATGAAAGAGTAAAAATCTGATCAGTCGTTGAATAATTCTTTCTAAAGCCTGCTTGTAGCTCTGTTAGAATACTTTTCATTTCTACCCACTTTTCCAGCCTTTTTACCAAAACACCGCAAAATATTTTTGGTATCACATTCATGAAAGAAATCCCTCTATAATTTTCCACAACGTCAAAAGAGCCCTTTTTGTGTATGGGAAATATCACAGATTTTTTGAATGAGGAGGGTATTTCGGCTGTAGAGAATATTTTGTTAAAGGGAATTTGAATGTTATTCCAAAATGTAGGTGTTGCATTTTTGAAGAATTCGTATGGGATACCGTCTTCCCCTGGAGCCTTTCCATTTTTCGCATTAAATAGCACGGATTGTATTTCATCAATTGATAATTCAACGTCTAAAATTTCATCAAGAATTAGTGGTTCAGCATAGAAGAACGTCAAATTATCATCGTTGGAGAGAAGGAGTCTAAAATGTGCTGCAAGATCTTCAGCAGATACACCTACGCCAATCTTAAAACTCATTCCATTGATTTCCCTTGCAATTTTCCAGAATTCTTTCGAGTTTTGTGTTCGACCTAATGTTAAGGCTTGTTGATTTTCAAATTCGATTTTCTTTTGAAAACACAAGTTTTTGTAATATATATTACTTTCAACGTACCAATTTTTTATAGAATCATTATTCGTAGATCGCAGGGCTCGAAGAAGGGCAAATGATTTAGTACGTGCTTTCCAGCAGTCTTTATCGAACCATTTTTGTTTAAAAGATACTTTCTTCGTGCCTGTAGTTTTGTTTGGTGCGGCGTTTTGAATAGACTCAGTAAGTTGATTAGATAGTGCATTTGTGGACTCTGTATTCAGCTCGTTGTTTATAAAGAAGCCATCTAGTTCACGTTGATAAAATGCTATTTGTTCATTTTTCCAGTGAAGACGAGGAAGTAGGCGAAGATTCATTCCTGGGGGTGAAGATTCATATGGGACGTTTACTTCAATAGGCATGTGATCTGAAAAGGTCTCGCAACCAACTTCGAATTTATGGATCCGTTCGATCCAGTCATTGTTAACGGCACAAAAGTCGATGACAGATTTTCCTTGCCCTCCAATGAAAGTGAAGTGTCCCTCCATATCACCTTCCGTACAGCCATTCAAAACTATCAAATCATACAACTGCAGTAACTGAAGAAGATCTACTCCATTTTTATTACAAATTACGTCCGCTGAGTTCCTGATAGCAAGAGAAATTGAAGTATTCGATATATTTGATGATGTTGTTGTTTGCGAATTACCAATTCTCGCGTTCAAATCACCAATCAGTAAAACACTCTTGCTAGCTAGAATTTGCATTATATTATATAAATTTTCAAAATCATTTGCCCATTTATTGCAATTTATGTAATAAGGGATGATACACATATTCTCCTCCTTCAGACATTTTACTATTGTTGTACCCTCACACTCACCAAAAGTGTATGTATTTAAGACTGATGTTCTTATGCCATATAGACTACCTCCACTTGCACGACCTTTGACAGAAGTTTTTATTGCTTCACCCCACAAAAGCTTATACCCACAAAAATATTTTTCAAATTTAGTAAAATTTTCATTTGTAACGTGAGTTTCGAACAAAAAAAATATTTCAAAATTCTTAACATATTCAAAAAAGTTTAAAAACAAAAGTTTATTATTTAATCCTGCAATATTGTAAGATAAAATTTTTAAATAATTATTGCTATTAATTTGGCTGACGGCATCAAAATTTCAATTTTTAGCTGCTCTATTACAATTATTATTTTTAAAATTTCTATTTTTATGATTTTGGTTTTCATATAACATCTCTGGATCATCTAGTACATTCGGCCCAACCTGACGTCTGCTTGACAGTGTGCTCTTGTTGATAGAAGTGACAACTTCAAAGTTTAAACTTCCAAACATATTTTGCAATTCTGTTTCTCCATCTGTATTTTGATATTTAAGGATATTATTTTTGTTTAAATAAAATATTTTATCACGAATTATCAGTGTATTATTTTTAATTGATATTATTTCATCTGGGTTGCGTGTTCTTATCGCTTTTCGATAACCAAGTAGGATGCGGTGTTTGAGTTGAGCTTGTTTACTTAAATCGCGCTGAATAAAAGAACCTGTGCCTTTCAGTTTGTGTGCATTTTTTAACATTTTTGTTGCGGTTTTGGGGAATGTTCCAGAATCGTTCCCATCGAAACGAAAAAGGCAATTAAAGAGACATTTTGAAGAAAACCGAGGAGCTGGAAAACAAATTGAAACAGACGAAGAAATAAATTCCAAGAGAAACACCTTTTACGTCATAGTTGATTCAATTATGTATATGTGGAATTTCTCGTCGGTGCGAAACGATGAAAAATTTGAATGCTACATTTTCATTTTTATGACAGTTTTCAACAATGGACGAACTTGAGATTAAAAACTCCGCTACAAGGTTCATCCAAAAGTATAACTCGCATGTGTCTCAAGAGTTGAAAGAAGAAATAATTCATCACACATTTATGAAGCCAATTTTAAAGCAGCACTTCCGCCATTGAGTTTGCTCAATGCTATTTATTCCCAGAACTTGGACAAGATTTTCCCCAACATTTGTGTTGCTCTCCGTGTGTGTTCCACCATACCTGTAACCGTAGCTCTAGCTAGTGCCGAACGTTCATTTAGCGTTCTTGCCAGAACAAAGAAGTTTCATCGTTCGTGCTCATCACAAGATCGTGTTTCCAGACTTGCTATACTATGCATCGAAGCACCTTTGGCAAGAAAATTAAATTTCGACGCAATTATAAGTTGTTTTGCTGCTCAGAAAGCTAGGAAAGCTCGTTTGACAAAAGAAAATATTTCATTGAATGCAAAAAACATTGTAATAATATTTTAAAATAAAGAAAAACAATAAAGAGTATTTAATGTAAAACTTTTTTTTTACTTTACTTCGCTCTATTTTATTTTCATAGTAGGTAATAGATCTTCATGCTATTTTTTTAATAGTTAATCGACCGTATTATCAGTTACTAACATGTCGTTGGCAATATCGAATTGAATGTATGATTCTGTTCGGATTCTGATCTAATCGCATGTAGAATTATTTTCTATCCATCCTCCATTTCAACTAAACTGGACTATACCCGTAAGATTGATTTGACGATTAACACTTTTTTCGGTTAATTTTGCAAACAAAAAATTATTATTTCCGTTAATTCCAACCAATTTCGCTATTCGTAATTGAAATTAGAACGTACCATATCAGTAGGCATGAACTTTAAAAAAAAATGGTAAAAATGGGGGTCCCGAGATTTTTCCGTCCCGGGCCCGGAATTTCTCTCGACGGCCCTGTCTATGACTGACTTTGCTCTCGCAACCACGGCGTAATCAGGTGACTGCATTGAACAAACAAAATTCAATCATGCAAAACTCTTCACCAACAATAATGCTTCGCAAAATACCAGAAACATTATTACTACTAACTTCAACAAAAATTAAAAAATGTATCCGACAACCATATGCTGGACAACAACAATTCTTCTCTTTTTTTCCATCGAGGGATTCAATTCTTTATGCATGGAGCTGATAACAAGTTTATCTCTTTGTAAAACTAAATTAGATCAATTTGAGGTGATCGCACTTTTAGCAACTTTATATTTAAATCTAGTGATAAGTAAAATGCCAAACACACATATACAAATTATAACTTGGAATGCTAAAAACTTACGAAATACATTTTTGGAATTCACAAATTTTTTTGCATAGCAACGACGTTGATGTTGCTTTGGTTACGGCAACATGACTTACGCCTGAAATTATGCTTCCATTATCATTTTTCAAATCGAATGGATAGAGTTGATGATATTGGTGGTGGAGTTGCAATCTTTATTAGGAAGTCAATTCAACATTCGCTTTTGCCTGTTGTTCAAACGTATGTGGTAGAGAACATAGGAATTGAAATAAAGTTCCTAAATCGCGTTGATCGCTTAAATGAGATAGGTGGTGGAGTTGCAATATTTGTTTAAAATCAATCAAGTATTCCCTCTTTCCTATTGTAAGGAGACGCTTACATATTGAAATCAAAGTAAAAATTAAACATCATTCTTCAGTAAAAATATACTTTTCAGGCAAAAATTCTTGCGAAAGAAATGCATTTTAAAAGTGACCTTAAATAAATATTAATAATAAATGAAAATTACGTTGTGGTTGGTGCTTTTAACTGCCGACACAGAAATTGTAATCGTGGAAATTTGTGGGGTTATATGAAGTAGACAAAATCAAAACATTTATATTAAAATGTAACAAGAGGCTGGGCTCGTATTTTTAGTCTTTTTGATCACTGCATGTATAAGAACCCAATATTTTCCCAAGCTTTAGAAAATAGCTAAAGTTATACCTATTCCAAAGCCTGTACACATTTTTTTAAACTTCCACAAAACTATCTACTAATTAGTTTGTTAAAGAGTCCTAGCAATATTTTGGAAAAGATTTAAAAAAAAATAAAAGAAATTGCTGATAAATTGAACATTATTCCTATTGAACAATTTGGGTTCAGAAAATTTCAAGGTACACTCACCAAGTGTTGAGAGTATGCCAGTATGTGAAACAAAATCGTTTGCTTGGCAAATCAACTGGCCTCATTTCACTAGATATAGAAAAAGCTTTTATGATACTGTGTGGAATGGTGCACAAATTAGTTTGCTTAATTTTTCAAATTTATATGGTACAAATTATTCAAAGTTTCCTGTAGGATAGGTGTTTTAGTGCTTATTTTAATAACAGTTCGTCTAATTTTTATAAAGTCGAACAAAGTGTTCCCCAAGGATCTGTGTTAGGGCCATTCCTTTACAATATCTATACGTCCGATATTCCCAAGCTTCCTGAATGTCAATTGGCTATATTTGCTAATGATACTGGAATTTTTTTGTCGTATGAATTTGGCCTCAATATAGAGACAAATTAAACCCATTTAACTAATAAGTCAGTATAATTCCAAATGGAAAATAAAACTAAATGCTGATAAGGCATACGTTATCTTTTTAAATAGAAAAAGAAAGTCTTGTTTACTTCAAACCAATCAGATAAATGTCAACGGTGTTAACATAAACTGGGGAACAAGTGTAATGTTTTTAGGGGTTTGTTTAGACCGAAAACTTATCTACATATCGCAAAAACATTAAAGAAAGTCGCTATTGCTATAAGACTACTCTGTCTTAGTAACGAAAATACAATTATGATTTATAAAGTGGTTTTTCAGGCAATTCTTTTGTATGGTGGCCAAAAATGGGGAAAATGCGGAGAGTGTCGTTTACTAGTTAGCAATTTGCAGAATATCTAGCAATTTTATTTTATTTTTATTTTAATTTATTTTATTTTATTTTATTTTATTTTATTTTATTTTATTTTATTTTATTTCGTGAATGCTTTGTAACAGTAAGATACAATATCTTATAATTTAGTTACAAGCTAATTTTTACAAAGAGAGCAAAAATATAACAATAAATTAATACATATCATTTAGAAAAAAAAAAGAGAAAATAATCAAATATTAAATTTCAGTTTAAATCATAAAATTCACAAATTTCCTGAATAGTATTCCTTTAGATCCTTTTTAAATCTTGCTGTATTTTGTATATCTTTTATACGACCTCATCCCCATAGAAGAAAATGTCCCATATTTTTTTCACTACTCCTTGGCTATCAACCGACAAAAAGCTTTTTGTCGGTTGATCCTCAAGCACAAAAAGCTGTTTTTGATTTCACATATTGGCTTGCCAGTATGCCTGTTCAAAGCTATGTGTCTAACTATAAAAAATTCTAACGTTGTTTTTTCTCTCAAGTCAATGTCCATAGAGACAAAGAAGAACAGAAACTGTTTTGGTTTCGATGATGTTTTGGTCCCGATGTTACCATATTTCAGTTGCTATTGTTCAAGCGATGTAGGTATTTTATGCTATTTATGCTATTTATTATTGAATATGAAAATAAAAACCATAGTTATTAATTTTTCCATGTTATATTTTACTATATCAAATAAAACAATATACATACATATGTTGAAAATACATTTAAGAAAGGAAGAGAAGATGAGTTAGGTGCAAGACATTTTAAAAATAATTTGTATGGATTCCTATGGTAACACTAGCCGCGTTTTATTATCACCATGATCTGATCCGGATCTTGAATTTACATGCATTACAACAACAACACAAGATCCTGCTTTGTGTTTGGATCTCAATTTGAGATCCAAAATTTAATTCTTTTTTTCACAACAAGGAGCGCTTTATCATTGTTATTTCACATGTAAATGTTGGTATCATTGCAAACAAATTAAATAAAACCTGTATTGCCATATAAACATGTCCATTTGACTGAAATAAAATATTTTTTAAATAGAAAGCGAGAAGCTTTATATTTATTTATTTGGTATATAATCCATGAAATAATTAGATATTTTAACAAAACTAGATATTAATTGGTGAAATTAAAATAATTAAGTCCAAAAAAATGTATATTTGACATAATTTATGGGTATTATTTTCCCCCAAAAGAAGGAACAAAAAAAAATCATTGAGCAAAATGTTCTTTGGGCAACCCTGCTTTAAATGTCAAAAAAAAAAATAAATAAAATCGTGAAAGCTGCAGCACAAATGGGAGAAAAGATGTTCAAATAAATTGTAAGTAATCTCTAAATTAAATTATTTAAGTGTCACATTTATTAAATGGTCAAAAAGAATCTGGACTACATGTAAGACCAAAGCGTTCCTGGATGCTTTGAGTTTGAGAGTGCAATGGTGATTTGCAGAAACATTTTCAAAAGTTGTGGAGCTTCCATTTTTGGTATGTGTTTGTTTTTTTTTGCTTCGTAATGTCACTTTTGAAAGAACGTATTTGACACTGCTACCAAACTTTAAATAACAAAAAATATGATGATCCAATGCTGTTTTATTATCATGATCTGATCCGGATCAGATCATGGTGATAATAAAACGCGGCTACTGATGCAAATGTACGTGCGCCGCCGCTGGTGCGCGTATGAGGTTTAGTTTTGGTTGCCTTCCTTAGGCGCCAGTTATAGCTATCATTGGTTTTCATCATTGAAAACAAACATTAGAATTTTTTGGCAGGTCGTTTATAGCTATCATTAAAAATGTATGTCATTGAAAAATTTTTCCTGATTGAAAGCCACCGAAAAATTTTTACTGACAGAAATCTGTCATTGGAATTGTGTGAAATTGGAACACAAATCAGTGGAACGATTCGTTTCACTTTTGAACATAAAAGTATCAGCTGTTCAGGAAAATGAATTTCCGTCCGGAAATTAGAAAAATACATTTTTAGAGAAAAATAAATGTGCAACTAAACTTTTTTTTCTCAAAAAAAATTCTTTGTGTGATTTCCGATCGATCGGTATATAATTTTCATTTCTACTCAAAGGGAAACACCTTCAAATATCGATTCAAAAATTTTTTCGGATCGATTTCAATCATAGCTATAACTGGCGCCTTATTTTGATTTTTTTTGATACATACATATATTGAACGCATGTGTGTATGTCATGTATCCATAGATATACATATATGACAAAAGGGTAAGTTTCAATTTCGGTCTTTTTGTTGTTTGTTGATTGTTTCTTTGTTGTCCTATGCAAAACGTAAGTTGCGTATTTAGTGAATTTAAACAGGTGTAGGTGGGTCAAAATCACCAAGGTTGCAAATTTCAAAATTTTTTTATGACAAAAAAAATTGCAAGCTATGATGATGAATTTTAGTTTATACTGTTGCAAAAATTGTATATAAATAAACTTTGGAAGGGCAGCGCACAGAATTGTATACTTTTTTAGTTAAATTTTTTTGTACTAAATATCATACAGAAAACCATCAATTCGGGAACGTTTTTCTAAGTTTGATAAAATCAACAAAAACAAAACAAAGTACATAATTTAAGCTTTGTTTAATAACATGGGTATATTATGTATGTGTATTAAATAAGTTATAATGAAAACAATACATACAAAATCTTCTACAAGCAAAATACGTAAAAATCATGTCCGGGAACGTTCCCGAAATGACCGTTCCCGAAATGACGATTTCAAATAAGCGCGCGCTTTAATTATACGGCGGTCATCTTAAATGCGATCTGACTTTGTCATTAGGAAAATATTTGAGGTAACTTTAAAATTTCGTGTCGTAGAAAAGAATTTCATCAATAATTAAATGTAATAAATGCGTTCACGGATTGACGGGCTATTGATGTACGCTCTGCGAATAATGAATAAAAAGGTACTTACCATTTAGATAAAATTTATTTTACGATAAATACTCTGGCAGCCGGCTTTGCTATTGTTCTCTACCTCGACTGACGTGTCACACCGAATGGCTGCGTTCACTTAAAATTATTTTTGATCGATTATCGATATGTTCACTGAAATGACTTGTGCGGTATCGGACAAACTGTTTTTGCATTTTTACAGTTAAAAATAAATAATCTATTAGTATCCTTTCTAAAACTAGATTTTGTATAAAAAATACGGTGTATTAAGTGATGACCGGGGTTGAATACCTTACATTTTTCAATTAAATTTTGAACTTGTTGTTGAAGATTGTAGATTAGGACGCGTTCCCGAAATGATTTTCTATGCGTGTATGTCGATTTCATTTAAAATTTAGTTTATTAATAAATTATATTGTTTGATAGACACAAAAAACAGGTTAGTTTTAGTATTTTCTTAATTTTTTTTTCTTAATTAAGTCAAGATTTAAGACATTAAATTGCTAGCGAAGCCAATTCTGCACTTTGGTGATTTTGAGCCAGGTAGGTACTCATGTAAATAATTTCGATACAAAAAAGAGGCTCGGATGTGATCCACACTGATAACTTACTATTGATGCCGGCTTAAATTTTTCAAAATTTATTTTTTTATTTTGAAAAATTGTATTAGTAAGTATGCAAAAATTTAAATTTAAGCTGTTTTCTGTGGAAATAGATGTATCGAAAAGTTAAATTAATATATTTTGAAAGGAGTTTGGTTTCTCTAAAATAAACATTGTCTTAAAATGTTACAAAACATTAACAACAATATTTCTATGGGATGAAACAACTTTAAAGTCAATATCTTTCTTTATTCAATTTAATTTATAAATTCAATTAGGTTAATAATTTTTTTATTTTTTTTTGCCTAATGTTTTTAGTTTTCTGTAAAATAAAAAATTGTTGCTAATAACAACAATTTGTACGAGATCAAAACAATTCTTTCTTTCTTTTTTCTTTCTCCTTTACCCGATATTTCAGTTTAAGAATCAATTTCACCTTTTTTTAGAACTTTTTTTTAGGTTTAAATTAAAGGAAAAAACTATCGGTTGATTAACTTTTTATTTAAAACTATATTTTCAACATTTGTTGTATTAAATTAAATAAGTTTGAAGTCAATATCTTTCTCTGTTTTCAAGATGCTTTAGTAGAAACTATTTTTATCAGTTTTTAGTAGTTTTCTGTTTTTTATAAAAAAAGTAGTAAATTGGGATGTTAAAATAGGTCTGTTAAGTTTTGTTTAGAAGTTTTTTTATGTTTAATATATCACTGCTCTTAGCCTATTAAGCAAAGGTGGTTTTATAAAAAGTTTAAGAGACAATTTTTGGCCTTGACAAATAAAAATAAAATATCGTAAGTATTTATAATTATTTATTTTATTATTGATCTTTTATAAAATTACCTTTGCTTAAATAGTTTACAGGGGTCACGAACGGGGACGTGGCAGAATATCGACCCCCACCCACCTACCACCCGCTGAATTGTACATTTATATATATGTATATATGTAAATAAGTTATGTATTTATTTTTTTTTTATTGTTTTTGTTTGAGCTACGCGTTCATAACATTCACTAATTTTTTTATTTTAGTTCTAGGATTTGTATACCTTTTATCTTTTGTGTCAATTATTTTGGTAGCAAGATCTTCGATTTATTTGTTAAATTTATTAATATTTAAATAATATAAATTATTATGGTCTATATATATAATGCTTCTTGTATTTGCAAAATGCTCAAACCTTTGAAACAAAACGCTTTGCTTCTTGAATTACGAGTAATAGGCTGAATGTTGAGAATATATGTTTTCATTTCTCTTTTGAACTAAACCTAGCTTCAAAGGTATTGTCAAGCTAAAGTTTAGATGAAGAGGTTCAAATTGCTTGCACAAAATGTGAGGCGCGTGTTAAAAGAAAATAAAATACTTAAAGCCAGTGCAAAGCTAAATGTACAAGAGAAAATTGACGTTTTACCTATGAACCAAAACTCAAAAACGTTTGCAACTCATTTTGTCTTGGACCGTCGCTCGCTCCTACGCCAACTACCGCGCCGGCCGCCAAAACTCAATCTCACTGTAATATGTATGTACGTATTTTTGTTCTTTTTCTTATTTGTTACTATTATACTATCTTAACTAAAAGTATAACTCACCCTCACTATAATTTTAAATCCTTTTCTTTTCTTGGTATTATCTGGATTTATTGTTCAGGTAAGTATTTTTCTTTTCACTATAGGTACCTATCTTAGGCTTTAAACCTTTAAAAAAAATATTAATTTAACATCTTTAATCGTGAAAGGACACCTATCTATTTTCCTTTTTTCTTTGTCTTACTTTTTTTTCTACACTTAATTCACTTTTATATTCTTTTCACTTAGAACTTGTTTCGATTTTTCCATCACCTACTTGGAACTACTAATGACTTCTAATCATATTCTTTTAGCGGTTGCGATCTTCAAATACCGCATAGTTTATTATTCCCCGCAATGTTCAACGAACTACTTTTTCAGCCTTGTCCGGACCATTGCTTTAAAGCTTAATTTTCACTCCTATCTTTGTATATTAATTTGAATAGTACTATCATGAAGAGGAACGCTCGACCTGACATCTTGTTACGACTTCCCAAACAGTTCGTTCCACATGTTTTGCGTGTGGAATGTATTGGGGTGGGGGTAAAAATGAGCGAGAATTCCAATATAAAATAATAAATTTCCAGATTATTAAAAAAACAAAAGATAGAGAAGAATGTACATATACAAACCCAGCGAAAGTTCGAGGGAGGCAATGAAAACACATTTTTGTTATAATTTATTATTTATATTTTGTATAATGTGGTTTTTTGATTGGTTGATTGCGAATGATGAAAATTAAAAAAAAAAAAACACAACAATACAAAAAAAGAATTAGAATATAAACTTTTTGTGATTGCCAATTAGAAAAATTAAGGTTTTTCCTCCTTTTTTCGAATCATTTTCAAATGAGACAGATATTTTTAAACATTGCTTATAATAGTGGGAACATTTTTTGTTTAGTTTTCTTTTATGGATAAATAATTAAAAAGAATAACTTATACAAGGTACATTAACTTCAGAAATTTCTTGAGAAAATTCAAATGTTATTAACTTCCCATAGGAAGTTATTGTAATTGGTCCGATTTGTCGAATTGAAAATGTTGACATTTCAAGGTCCCTAGAGTCGAAATAAAAAATGTTTAGAGATGTCTGTGCGTGTGTGTGTACGTACATCCATGCGTCCGTACTTCCGTAAGTTCTGCAACTTTTTTCGTCGTCCATAGCTCAAGAACCAATGAAGATATTGACTTCAAATAAATTTTGTTATACAGATATTAATGAAAAATCATGCAGAAAGGACTCTCAAACAAATTGAGTGGGTGCTTTTTTTACCATAGCAATTAAAAAAAAAGGTGAACCAATGGCGTTAGAGACTTAAGTTAAATTTTATATTATACATTGTAAGGTGATACCGAACCAGTATATTTTTGGAAAAAAAACGTTTTTCTTAAATAAAAAAAAAACTGAAAAAAAATATTTGTCCCCTAGAATATTTTACGAACAAAAAATGATTTTATCTTCAAAATAATTGTTTGCAACAATAAATAACGTTTTTGACATCTGGTAAAATTATGAGAAAAATCGAATTGACAGTTTTTGTACAAAAAATAAAAACCTAATAAAAAAAAACAATACTAAAACTTAGTAAAAATTTACTTTCAACTCAAATATCTTTTCCAAAATTAAGAACATTGGCTTCAAACTAATTGTAACTCGCAGAAAATATTGTTTTCGACATTCAACAAATTTAAATTTAATGATATGCAAAATAGTTTTTTTAATGTTTAAATTTTTTAGAATAATTAAACGGAATGGGAAGTTTTCAGCGTGGGTCGCATCCCAGCCTCTTTTTTTTTTAATATACATTAATGTTCAAATAACAGCTTTAATGGTCACTTATTTAAAAACTCTTTTTAGAAGATGTGATGTTAGCACCATACAAATAAATCAAAATAATTGAGGTAAAAATTAAAATTGACAAAGATTTAGTTAGAGATAAAAAATTAAGTTAATTTTAATATAAAATTTGAAGCGCATTTCTTCAATGTTAAGGTTTGTTGATCTAAATTAAATTCCATAAAATTAGAATGGCATTTTTTGTAACGTGATTACTTAAATAATTAATTACACCTGACAAACATACAAAAACATTTTAAAAATGCTGTGTAAACGATAAAATTTCATTCCCATTTACATATTTATACATAAAAGTGTCATTTTAGTTCAAGTGAACATTGAAAAGCTCGTGAAAATCAATAGTTTAAAATAAAGAAAAAATTGAAATGAATGAAATTTTAATTCAATGTTGGATAAAATCTTAATTTTGAATTTAACTATCATTTTTTTCATTAAATCAAGTTAAGTCAAGACAATAATTTTAAATTTTTTTACTTAAAAAGGATATTTTGTATAATGCCCTTTTTCCTTAGAACGCAAAATGCTATTACACTATCTTTAGCTATTTGTCCGTTTTTTTTGAAACAACCAAAATGAGGGTGAGGAGGATTGTAGGTTCTTAAATTAATTTTGTTAATTTTTTGCTAGAAACTGCCTTACATTTTTATCTACGCAACAACCTGCCAACCTAAACAGATATACTATCGTACTTATTCATGGACCTATTTAAACCTTGGACCTATCTGCTTCCAAAACGATATATAAATACCTATATAGGAAAATATGTTTGCAAATAGGTACATATGCATAAATTCTCAATTGCTTTCATTTTAACACATTTGTTTCGCACTGCAAAATATTAAAGAAAAAAGTCTGAAGCTACTATTAGAAGATTAACGCAAACGGTCAACGGTCAACGCGTTGACTCTTTGATGTAAAAATGACGTCATTTGTAGACCTACAATTAAAAACTACACAATAATTATGTAGTACACAATAATATTGTACTAATTTTTACATTCTTTCACACCCTAATATGAAAAAAATAACGTTGGCTTAAATAAATACGATTAGACAATCGTGTGATAGTCAACGTTTCAAGCATTGACGCTGTGAACGTTGACGGTGCGTTGAACACAGAACATCTAGATGTTTTTATGACGTCAGAGAGTCAAAGCGTTGACCCTTTAAATTGATTGTTTAATTCTAGCTTGAGTCATAGCTTAACTCCAATTACGAAACGACTTAAGTCCTTACAATTCAGCTTAATACACACCAACCTACCCACCCACTACCCACATTACAATAAAAAATGCAAATTTAAAAAAATACCTACATCGAATGTATTTGCTATGAAAAAATTCAAAATATGGCAACGAAGCATTGTATCAAAACTTAAGTTTGAAAACGTTGCTTTTAAATTTTCAGATTTCACAAAAATAGAAAATCTAAAATCAAATGAATTTAATTTTCTGCTAACAAATCTAAAACACATACAATTAAATGTATTGTATATGCATACCTTCTATACATTGATAGGTATGAAAAAATGAATAAAAAAAATCTCAGGTAACGTTGGCAACGACTGATTTTTGTTTACATTTGAGTAATTTATTTTATTTATTTATTTCAATATTTTTATACTTCCAGTCGCTCTTAGATTCCACACTTAATTTTCGTACAGGCAGCGCCCTCATATTCCGCCTTTCGTAACAAAATTTTGTGTTTCATGATAGTACCTACTATTCAAATTAATATACAAAGCTCCTATCTAATCCTTTCTTACTTTCCCTAACTTCCCCTATTCGCCTAAACTTTTCAATAAATATTTAATTTTGTATGTATTGTTATTTTTTTTATCCCCAAAAAACTATATCCGTCGCACCTATAATTCCTTCGTCATCCTTTTCTACCATATTCTCAATCCCTATTCTTTCCTTTGGTCTCTTTTTCATGACATAATATGTCTATTTCGTCCCTAATTGTAAATATACTACTTGTCATGTCAGTGGTTCAAAATAGAAGTTGCGTGCGCCGCGAAAATAAATAAAGAAAATATTAAAATAAATAAACAGGAAAAGAACTCAAAACCAAAACATCACAAACTAAATATAAAATAATAAAGGAACTAACAGCGCTGGATGCAAACCAGAGTGCCCCAGGTAAGTTATTTCCCTGCCTACTCTGACCAGAACCATCGACTGGAGTCTTACTCCGTCCATATTCCTGGTCAGCCTTGTAGGTATTCTTTATATTTTCTTCTAATATTTTTTTTTTAATTTTCCTTGCATGAATGGTTACTCCACCTCGGACAACTCTGGCCTATCGGTGGCCACAACAAAACAAACATAAAAACAAATCAATAAAACGCATAAGAGAACAAAATATAAAATGATCAAAATCCAATTACACTGGATGGAAACCAGAGTGTCCTAGGTAAGTTCTTTCCCTGCCTATTCTGACCAGAACCATCGACCGGGGTTTTACTCCGTCCATGTTCCTGGTCAGCCTTCTACATTTTCTTACAGTTTCGCTACAGCGTCCATTCCTTTTTTTCAGGTTCCTCCAGGGACAAATCTGGCCTATTGGTTGGCCATAACAAATTAAATGTACGCCACGAGCTATTTGCTGCGATCAAGGGCCTACAAATATGTAGAAGTTTGTTTAGTAAATTATGTCTAGATGACAAAAGTTGTAACTTTGTTTACAAACAACAAAAATGTATGGTATGTATGATATTCCTCATCTTTTAAAAAGCATTAGGAATAATTTATTGAAATATTTATAATTTGGCCACGGATAATGGAATTGTAAGTTGGAAAATAATTGAATATATGTACAATTATGAAAGATTAAATGCAACAAAAATTCGTCCAAAATTAACATCGGTACATATTGACCCAACAGAATTTCAAAAAATGAATGTAAAGTTGGCGGCACAAGTTCTAAGTAGATCTGTAGCTTGTGGAATTGAAGCTTTATTAGGTCTAAATAAATTTCCCATAAATATAGCGCATTTTGAAAAAACTAACAGCTAATTTTATAAACAAAATAAACCGACTTTTCGACCTTTTAAATAAAAAACCAGCTATTAAAAAAAATGATCAAAATCTAATATTCATAAGAGAAATGAAAACATATATTCTCAACATTCAGCCTATTAATTCAAGAAGCAAAGCGTTTTGTTTCAAAGGTTTTGCCTTAAGTATTGAGAGCATTTTGCAAATACAAGAAGCATTATATGTACATATATAGACCATAATGATTTATATTATTTAAATATTAACAAATTTAACCAAGATCCCTTAGAAAATTTATTTAGAAAGATGAGAGCAAGAAATGTTAATAAAAGTAATCCGAATGCTGCTGAATTTGGCTCCCTTCTAGCAAAAGTTATAGCTTTGAAATTTGTATTCAAATCTAAATGTTCAAACTGTGAAGAAGACGATACAAAATATCTTAAAGTTGATTGGAATGTTATTTTACAAACCAATGCTGAGGAACAAATATCGATTTCGTAGAGCTACCGGAGATTGAATCATTTGAGAATATAGAAAACGACATGAATATTGATAATAAATTAAATGCTTTACCGACTGAAGACACGATATTGATAAAGGTGCCGGAAATCGACGATCTTGCTACCAGATACTATGCAGGCTATTGCCTTTTTAAATCGATGAAAAAAATGAATAGTATCTGTGAAAATTGTATTCAACAAATGTCAAAAGATAAGCTTCAATTTGATTTAACGGAAATATTAATTAAATTGAGAGAATACGAAACCTCAAAAGAAAATACGGTTCTTATATGGCCTTCTGAAAATTTTTTCCAAGTCTGTAGTCTTCACGTAAAAATATTTACAACTTTCTTCAAAAAAACATCTTTTATACCGAGATTAAAAGAAATCATTGTAAGAGAACGTATGAACGCAACGAACAGACAATATCCAAGCTGGTTCGATGATTCCGATGAATGCTATGCACATAAAATTGACATCATACATTTTTTAATAAAAGTCTTACTTTGGAAAAATTGTAAATGGGTAATTGACACAAAAGATAAAAGGTATAAAAATCCGCCGCAATGTTTCATGCCTTTCGTTGTTTTATCGATATTTTTACAAACAATGTTCTGTCGAATTAGCCAGTTGCATTCCACCCCTTAAACTATTCAGCCGTAATACTCGCATAATTTAAAACAAAAAATGTTGAAAATATAGTTTAAAATAAAAAGTTAATCAACCGATAGTTTTTTCCTTTAATTTAAACCTAAATAAACGTGAAATTGATTCTTACACTGAAATATCGGGTAAAGGAGAAAGAAAAAAGAAAGAAAGAATTGTTTTGATCTCGTACAAATTGTTGTTATTAACAACAATTTTTTATTTTACAGAAAACTAAAAACCTTAAGCAAAAAAAAATATTAACCCAATTGAATTTATAAATTAAATTGAATAAAGAAAGATATTGACTTTAAAGTTGTTTCATCCCATAGAAATATTGTTGTTAATGTTTTGTAACATTTTAAAACAATGTTTGTTTTAGAGAAACCAAACTCCTTTCAAAATATATTAATTTAACTTTTCGATACATCTATTTCCACAGAAAACAGCTTAAATTTATATTTTTGCATACTTACTTACTAACACAATTTTTCCAAATAAAATTAATAAATTTTGAAAAATTTAAGCGGGCATCAATAGTAAGTTATCAGTGTGGGTCACATCCGAGCCCCTTTTTTGTATCGTATCAAAATTATTTACTTGAGTACCTACCTACACCTGTTTAAGCTCACAAAATGCCCAACATACGTTTTGCTAGGACAACAAAAAAACAATTAACAAACAACAAAAATACTGAAATTGAAACTCACTTTTTTGTCATATATATCTATGAATAAATGTACATACACACATGCGTTCAATATACATATGTATGTATCAACAAAAATCAAAATAAGGAAGACAACCAAAACTAAGCCTCATACGCGCACCAGCGCAGCGGCGCGCGGCGCACGTACATTTGCATCAGTGTTACCATAGGAATCCATACAAATTATTTTTAAAATGTCTTGCACCTAACTCATCTTCTCTTCCTTTCTTAAATGTATTTTCAACATACATATGTATGTATATTGTTTTATTTGATATAGTAAGATATAACATGGAAATATTAATAACTATGGTTTTTATTTTCATATTCAATAATAAATAGCATAAATAGCATAAAATACCTACATACATCGCTTGAAAAATAGCAACTGAAATATGGTAACATCGGTACCAAAAGATCATCGAAACCAAAACAACAGTTTCTGTTTTTCTTTGCCTCTATGGATATGGACATTGAATTGAGAGAAAAAACAATCTTCAAAGTTGTTTTTATAGTTAGACACATAGCTTTGAACAGGCATACTGGCAAGCCAATATGTGAAATCAAAAACAGCTTTTTGTGCTTGACGATCAACCGACAAAAAGCTTTTTGTCGGTTGATAGCCAAGGAGTAGTGAAAAAAATATGGGACATTTTCTTCTATGGGGATGAGACATCTGTATAGTTTCTTATCTGTGCTGTTATGTTGCGATAAGCTTTCGCGTATATGGATGGTTGAAGAAGACCCGGAGGTAGAGGTATTATCAATAGCAAGGTGAATATCGTTTAGGCAAAGCTGTTTATTATTATTTTTCCGATAGTTTGCAATTGAGGTTAAAACATAATAATTCTTGTCATACGCTGAATTAAATTTGATCATGATTGCGGAATTGTTGTGTGATTTAATTTTTGGACGAGTGCGATATAATATTAGAAATTGTTGGTGGTTTAATCTTAATTGATTGATTTAAGATTTTCATTAGGCAAGCACGGTATACCAAACATGAAAGCATCACGGGCAACAACACGATTCTCGTAAGAATCAATAGATTGTTTTACATACATTAGGTGGCACAACAGTCCGTTGAGGACCAGGGCCTAGTGACTTACAACTCTCAACCATTCCTGTGTGCGAGTAATTGCAGGGATGGAGGGGACCTACAGTTTATATGCCGAATCCGAACGGCTAATTTGAGAAAGCACTTTTTCATGACAAGACTTACTCTTGGAGAATTTGTCAATTCCTCGCAAGAGGCAGTACCCGTGAAAAAAACTTTAGGTGGCACAGGCTGGGATCGAACCAAAGACCTCTCGCATGACAGTCCAACGCACTAACCATCATGCCACGGGTACTACAAATAGATTGTTTTATGTTTTTTAATTCCTCGGCGGTCTGAACGAATTTTTTGTTTAAGTTTGTAAAAAAAAACATGCTTGGCTCAACCAAAGACAGTTGTAAACAAATCGGGAATTTATCTAATTAAATGTGGAGACTGCAACGCTGTTTACATCGGCCAGACAAAGCGAAGTATTGGTGTCCGATTCAACGAACACTCGAATCACATCAAGTACAACAGACCTGAAAAATCCTCCGTCGCTGCACACGCCCTCACCAACAACCATTTCAATGTGAGATTGGAAGATGTAAAGCTGATAAAACATGTTGCCAACAACCGCCGACTTGATGCATATGAAAGTCTTTATATTAACAACAACAACAATGTCATGAACAGTGATAATGGCAATATTACATATGTCACCTTTGTATAACTTAATCTAAATGTTCTCTTTTAGTATAATTGTTATATGTAAAGCTTTCTTCAATTTTCTTTTTCTTCTTTACTTTTTGTACTTTCTTTTTCTTACTTTTCTTTGTCAGATTAGTGTATTGCTGATGATGAACCACAATTGGTTTGAAATGCATCCAAATAAAATGTAAAAATATTATAAAAGGAAAATCGTTTTTGTTTTGTTTTATTTTTCTAATGTTTGCGGTCATTAAGGAGTTTTATATTCTTGCTGAACAAATTAACGCGACTGCAATAAAAGTTCAATTTTCTTTAAGAACATTGTTGGTTTTTTCCATTAAATTACAAGTGTTCCTTAAAGACTCTAAATAAGTTTGTAAGTTCAACACTTTTATCAACAAGCAGTGCCTTACTTTTTGTACACTCAGATGTGGCATTCGTTAATGACAGTTTAAGATTGTTTAGTTCGGTGGTAAGTGAAACGATTTCAGTTTGCGTGGCCGTATGTGATGATTCTAATTGAACCACTCGATTATTAATGTCACTAATACTGTTTTGAATGTCTTTTATTTCACGACCTAGTTCTTCAGTATTTTTTTTCAGAATCGTCCATTTTTTTGGATAAAAGTGAAACAATAAACTCACTTTGTTGTCGAAGTTTTTCATCCATCCAGGTTTTGTCTTTGTTATCCATGATTTTTTGTGATGATTTTTGAAATGTGTGTACTAAGAATTTTTGAGCAGGTAGTAGTTATTTCAACTAATAAAGCAAGTGTTTGTATAGTTGTGTGTGGGTGCAGAAACCAGGTTTAAGAGATTTGGATTATATTTTTTATATACCTACAAATAGGTAGGTATAATATATAGTTTTGCACAAAGGAAAATAAAATAAATTTCACTTTTATTTTTGCTTTTTATAACTTAAATAAACACTTTTTAGCAGTAAATCGTGAACACGATCAAAGTTCGTTTTTAATAGACTTGAATTGTTTTTAGTTATGTAGTTTAAATGCACTTTCGATCAAAATATAAATTGAACAGTATCACCAGAATCAGAACACGTCTACTCAGTAGCTCTCCATAATTATTATCTCTCAATATGCAGAATATCTAGAAATTTGATAAGGGAGTCCAAAATTTTAACCTTTCCTAACCAGGAAATTGCTAATAGCCTTTTATTAAAAAACGAGCATCCAAACATGTCTAAAAAGTGACAGTTCGTGAAAATAAACAAAGCAAATACGCTTAAACGGACCTATTAATTAGAGTTCACAATCGTTGACTGGACTATTGCTCTTTTAAGAATAATTGTACCGCAAATTGCTAAAAGTTAAAGTAGCCATTCCGTGATTTTGACTTTTGTAAATTGTTATGAGATAGAAAGATGTCAGAACCGCTTAAAATTAGGTAAACCATCTTTTAAGCTTAGTAAATTTGCTAAAAATGGCTTTAACATTATACTAATTGTTTAAAATTTTGCGCCAATGACTTTTAATTATTTATCTTACACAAAATATTATTATGAATACTTTGTTAAGGATTTAAGCAAGACAAATCGAAAGACGGGTTGATAAGTTGTCAGTGTGGGTGGCATCCCAGCTTGTTTTTTTTAAAGATTATTTTGGTTAAATTTATTGTTTTTTTTTTATTTTATTATATGTATAGTTGCGTTAGGTTGAATTATTTAACATAAATGTTCGAGATTAAAATATTAAATTGTTAAATTACCTATCATTTTATTATGTATTTGACTAAAAAGTAAAGATGACAAGATGGCAACACTAATTGTTGTTATATTTACATAATTATAAATTACATAAGGCGCATCACGCCACACAAAACTGTTCTCTTTAACCAGTTGCAAATAATCTGTATGTATATGCTTATGCGAAACAAGATCAAAGTAGAATATGAAAACCTTAACTGTCCTTTATGTATTCTTGAATCCTAGCTGATTATCAATTTTCATTCGTAATTAAACCATCAACGGATACAGTCCAATAAATTAAACTTTGCGTGTTTTATTTTTGTCGGAAAACTTACGAACATATTTTGGTCCTTCGAGCCGGATGAAATTAATTCTTTTTAAGAAACTAAATAAAAGTTATTAATTTGAATCGTGTGCCTATGCTGCAATAATATAAAGTGCCTAGCTGCAAAAGAAAAAAAAAACTATTAAGTGTAAATCGCGCGACCTGTTGCTGTTGCCGGTGTTGGTGATCGTTGCTGTGGCTTGTGTACGAGTACAGTTGCTGTTGCTGAAATTAATATTCCCGTTTCTTGAGATACCGTTGCTGTTTCTACAAAAGGAATCCCGTTGCTGAAATATAAGGAACCATCGCTGTTAAATCAACTAAATTATAAGAGAAGTATACCTATCCAGCCATAAGGTAACATTTAAAAAATTATATTATTTGCGAATTAAACATTTAAAAAAAAAAATTAAATAATATGGACGTGCTAAAGCTTAAACATTCTCGTTGCAAAGGCACTGCAACTAGGCTTGAGCACTTTCTCAACACAATAACCAACGAGACTTGCACTCATGAAATACAAGCTAGGTTAGACAGAATTGAAATTCTCTTTCAAGAGTTTGTTAAAATTGACGACGACATATTAGAGTTAGGTGAGGCTCCCCCAGACAGGGAAACTGAAATGGCAGATTTTGAGAATAGGTACTTCAAACTAAAGGCCGATTATACCACGCACGTTTCTGAGCGTCAAGCTGCTGCCCTCAGCGATGAACCACTTCACAACTCCACTGTTGTTACTAGAGATGCTTTTCAAAAGCTTGTCGATCAACGAACAACATTTTTAGAGCGCCTGACCAGCACTTCAGTAGGTTCAAATGAAACTAATGCTATTCAACGGCTAGCGGAAACGCTTAGCCAGAGTACTTCCAATCGCCAAGAGGTTCGTTTGCCTCATATTCAAATGACAAGTTTCGATGGTCAATATGACAAATTTAAACCGTTTTGGGATATTTTTGACACCACTGTCCACAAAAATGAGCGTCTTAGCAAGGTTCAAAAATTTCAATATTTAAAGGGTTTACTAAAAGGGGAACCAGAGGAGATGATTAAGCACCTAGCTGTGACGGAAACCAATTATGAGGAAGCTTTAGGAAAATTAAAAGAGCGTTATGATAAACCATCGCAAGTCATTGAATCACTAGTTAAAACATTTCTTAACATTAAAAAGATAGACTCCTCGAACGCGACACTGCTTCGCTCAATTGTCAACACCTTTGATCAGGTCATACGAGGTTTAAGGGCACTAGGGCCAAGAACAGAGCGACGCGATCCATGGCTGATTGCACTTATATTAAAAAAGGTAGATAGTGATACCCATAAAGCATGGGCTGAGCATGTAGTAGAAAAGACTTATCCAACAAGAGAAGATTTAACAAAGTTTTTGAATTTGCGTTGTGATGCATTAGAGATAGAACCGTCGACACCAAGCGTTAAAACTACAGCTGCGGCAGCTCCTATTAAATATAAATCAACTCGTGCTTACTTGTCTGCCATCGATAATGCCTGTCCAAAATGTTTAGATCATCACCATCTGTCATACTGTCCAAAGTACATATTATTAGATACAGCAAAACGAAGGGAATTCGTTAATACTAAAAAGTTATGCTTTAACTGTCTCAAAGCTAGACACACAGCAAATAAATGTCCCTCCAAACATTCTTGTGAGCAATGTCAATCGAGACATCACTCTTCTCTACATGTGACTTACAAACCTAGCGCAAGCTCTACTGCTTCTGCCCATGCTGGCACATCTACCCTTCCAACCTCAAACAACCTAGAGAAGCCAAAAACACCTGAAGATAAAGCGATTCCCACTACAGCTGAATCCAGCGCTCTAATTAGCAATCAAAATTGTAATCTTTTGTCCCATGGCTCCGAGGCTTCCAACTGCAATGGTCTTCGTAGCAGATCACCAGGGAAATTTACAACGTTGTAATATTTTACTCGACTCTGGACGTCAAAATACTCTGATAACATCCGCGTGCGCCGAGCGTTTAGGTCTTCCCAGACATCCAGCTAATGTTAAAATCCTAGGGCTCTCCGCTAGCAAGGTGGGTATTTCTAAAGGTAGAACCAACTTAAAAATATATTCTCATTTTAATAAAAAACTCTGTCTGGATATCTCCGCCTTAGTCTTCTGTAATATAACGTCGGATCAACCATCTGTGCCAATCCAAATAAAAACATGGGACAAGCTCAACTGCTTGGATTTGGCGGATCCCCATTTTAATGAACCAAAGAAAATAGACATTCTCCTGGGAGCTGACTACTTCTTCTCAATTCTTTGTAAAGAGCAGGTTATCCAGGATAGGGTAGTGGTTGCCCAAAATACTCTGTTTGGGTGGGTAATTTGTGGTCCCCATTTGGCTGACTCGGAAGTCCAATGTAATATATCTACTCAAGAAAATGATCTAAACAAAACTTTGCAAATGTTTTGGAAAACTGAAGAATTACCAACTAGAACGATCCCACCTACAAAAGATGAACAAAAAGCAGAAGAGATATATCAAAATACCGTACAACGTAATGAAGCTGGTCGATATTCAGTTAGACTCCCCTTTAATTCTCAAGGTCAAGCATTAGGACATTCGTATACATCTGCCGAAAATAGACTCTTCGCTATGGAGAGATTTGCTAGAAATAATAAGCTTAGAGACGACTATCGAAACTTTATGTCCGAATATTTAGCTTTAGGACATATGGAACTTGTTTCAGATGCAGAAATAAATAGGGAAAATACCAAGCTGTATTATTTTCCACACCACGCTGTGTTTAAAGACAATAGTCTTACTACTAAACTTCGCGTTGTCTTTGATGGATCCTGTAAATCTAGTAGCGGCAAGTCTTTAAATGAAATCTTGTTACCAGGTCCACCTCTACAACAAGACTTGACTACAGTTATATTGCGTTATAGGTGCTTTGAATACTGCTTTTCAGCTGATATAAAGCAAATGTTTCGAATGATTGAAGTACAACAATGTGATCGCGACTTCCAACGTATCTTATGGCGTGATTCCCCAGATCAACCTATACAGCACTATCGACTTGCTACAGTCACTTATGGAACTTCACCTGCCCCCTTTTTGTCTATAAGAACACTTTAACAGCTAAGTTTAGATGAAGGTCATCGATTTCCTTTAGCTTCTAAGGCACTTATAGAAAATTTCTATGTCGACGACTGTATGGCAGGTGCAAATACTATTAATGAAGCAAGAGAACTTGCGTCACAGTTAGACTATATGCTCACGGCTGGCGGCTTCAGTTTAAGAAAATGGGCTTCGAATCGTCCAGAAATCATTTCGAATATACCTATAGAAAATAGGGTTAGCTCTGTGGTTGAAGTTCCAAATGAATTTAACATCTGCTTATTGGGAATATCGTGGAATCCTGTTAATTACGTATGAGTAATAGAACATCTTTCATATTAGATTCCATCCCACAAGCTCGGTGGATACATGTTCCATCAGGAGACAATCCCGCTGACTGCGCTAGTAGAGGTATAACTTCATCTGGTTTAATACAACACAATCTTTGGTGGAGAGGTTCTTCTTGGCTTTCATTGAGTCAAAACCATTGGCCAGATACGGAAGCTGCAACATATTCAACCCAAGAAGAAGAACGTTCAAAGGAACAGATGATACTTCAAGTCACAACAAAGGCCGTAGGAACAATATCTGACTTAAATGGGAAAATATCTAAATGGATTAGGCTATATCGAGTCATCGCATACTGTTTCAGATTTTATTTAAATTTGAAAAATAAAAAAAATGATAAATCTCCCTTAAAGGTAACCGAGCTTCAACATGCAAAAAACGTTCTATACAAATTCTCCCAAGAAGAATCATTATCTGATGACATCAAAAACCTGAGGAATAATAATTACGTTCAAGCTAACAGCTCCGTACATAGATGATAGTGGGGTTCTATGAGTCGGCGGACGACTTGACTACCTGGAGACTGATTTTGACTGCAAACACCAAGTTATATTACATAAAGATCATAGCCTTACAAGAAAAATTGTGACGGACTGTCATATGGACAATCATCATATTGGAGTCACAACTCTGATTGCCACCCTTCGGCAGAGCTATTGGATCGTAGGCCTACGTGATCTGGCAAAATCTGTTGTGCATCGCTGTACAATTTGTCATAGGCACAGTAAACAAACCAGCAGTCAATTAATGGGCAACATTCCAAAATATTGACTTCATGGTACTTATCCGTTCTACGATACTGGCTGCGACTACGCAGGTCCCTTTTTACTAAGGCAACACAATGGCAGGAGAGCTCCAATAATTAAATCTTACATTGCCCTCTTTATCAGTCTTATTACGAAAGAATTACATTTAGAGCTAGTAAGTGATCTCAGTACCGATTGCTTTTTAGCTGCTCTAAAACGTTTTGTTGCTAGACGAGGGTTATGTGCTCATATCCGCAGTGATAATGGGACAGCTCGGTGAACTTCACCGACTTTTTGCGTCTCATAATAACCATATCTTAATATCTGATTTCTTATCTTCAAAGGGTATCCAATGGCATTTCATCCCCCCTGGCGCTCCTCACTTTGGTGGTGCTTGGGAGATAAGCATATACTACCCCTGGATGATTGAATGTAATTCAAGGCTGGCGGAATGCTCGAGATTAAAATATTAAATTGTTAAATTACCTATCATTTTATTATGTATTTGACTAAAAAGTAAAGATGACAAGATGGCAACACTTGTTCTTATATTTACATAATTATAAATTACATAAGGCGCATCACGCCACACAAAACTGTTCTCTTTAACCAGTTGCAAATAATCTGTATGTATATGCTTATGCGAAACAAGATCAAAGTAGAATATGAAAACCTTAACTGTCCTTTATGTATTCTTGAATCCTAGCTGATTATCAATTTTCATTCGTAATTAAACCATCAACGGATACAGTCCAATAAATTAAACTTTGCGTGTTTTATTTTTGTCGGAAAACTTACGAACAATAAAAGAACAAGAACGCGCACGACCCGAGACGCACAACACAGGTATAACAGGTTGTATCTAATAGATACAACTTTCTGACAACTACCTCATATCAATATAGCGTTTTTATTTTTTCTCAACATACTTTTAATTTTTTTTGTATTGTTATTATTATTGCGTAATGATTTATTCATTTTCTTATCTATGTATATGTATACATACATGTATATTTATTTTTGTATTACAATGGGTCATTAAACTGGCCTAAGTGTGTCCTACTCAGCGTTGCCGCTGGGCTTCACGAAAGTGTAACACATTTTTTTAAAAAACGTAACAAAAGCGAGAAAATGTAACGAAATGAAAAAAATGATTTAAATCAAAGAATGCTCTTGAACTCAATTTTTTATTTCTAATAGGAATATAAATTTTCTTCATCACAGTTTTTTAATTCAGTACAAAACTATACATTAAATAATAAGTTAATAAATTATTATAAGTAAGACACATTTTAAGTTTTACATAAAACATGTTTAGGCAAATTAAGAGAACTGATCTTTTATTTGTTTTGCAAACATTATTGATTCAATGGTATTCAAGTGATACCTATTGGTTAAATTGGTTCGATCGAGTCGAATGAAGGTGATTTCAACTCAATTTAGGACGTAGTTGTACAAATAGGTGGAAGTGTTTGTTAACACAAATAAAGTCTTTAAAACACAAAATAATTATTGTAACAAATAGGTAATAATTTTTATTAAATAAATTAAATACACAAGTGTTCACTTGGGAATAACAATGATGAGTGATTAGACTGACCAAAGGTTTGCAAAAGGCAAACTAAAAAGTGGTCAGTCTACATAAATATTAAATATCAAATATCAGCGCGTGAGGCAAAACATTGAACTTTTATTGAAGATCATATTTCGTCTGGCCTCACGCTGCTGAGGGAGTTGGGTGGAATATGGGTTGTGGGAAAGGTAAAAATTTGGATAACAAAAATAGAATTAAAAATAGTGTATGGGAAATGATAAAGGCATAATTTCCCATCGTGTCAGCATTTATTTAAAATGTAGGTGTGATATTATGGTCGGGTGTTTTTGTGTTACTTAACATACTCCCCCCCTTTGAGGGATCTAATCACTCAAAACTCTAAAATTCTGTATCTATTTCGAAGCGAGGAGCGCTTCTTCTAGGAAGGGGTTTGGGTTTTCTATTTTTTACGTAGTAAAATATGATGAATCCGACCATTGCAATAAATAATATGAAGCTTATACCATAGTGATGGTAATCATGAGTGTTTATATCATTTGCCCAGGTATCCTTATATAAATCTTTAGCTACTTCATTTATTTTGTCCTTTAAAATTTGTATTTCCATATAATTTGTCTCATTACCCGAAGATGAAATAACACTATTATCTTTAGTGGATGCCGTTGTTTTAATTGCCTCGGAAATTCTTATTGAAGGAACAAATGAATTTTGTATAGTGGTATTGCTTAGAACTCGGCCATTTATAATTATATGTGGGAGTTTCAATGTACATGGTCTTAAAAATTCTATCAAACCACTTCCACTTAAGGCTAAGCTCTTCGTAGTTCCTTCACATACAAGTAAACCAGTTGCAACATCTTCAAGAGCGAATATCCAACTATTGGAACCTCTAAGACTTATCCATTGATCGTGAAGAATGGATTTTGTTAAAAAACAGTGACTTATAGCACTGCTCATATGGTTCAGTAATGAAACTGCACAACTTTTATCACTGTCTCGATGGATCATTGTTGGTAATTGTTGGTTACAAATATAATTTTTGGTTGAAAGAAAATGGCAGGACAGTAATTGATTTTCTGTTAACTCAAAATACCTATCTCTCGTTGGAGTAACTGCTAAATACGGGGATGATAATTCTATAATGAAACTTGAATCATTTTTAAATAGTGGAAACGGAACCAAATTAAAGAGCTGAAATTCTTGGTTATCAACTAAAGGAATCATCATTTCAAATACTATTGAGTTATTAAGACTTCGTCCTTTAATGGATGACAGCTTAAAAATATCTAATACAGATGCTGTAGGGATGTTAAGATAAGGCGGAATATTGTTCCGAATAATTTGGAGTTGTTTGACAAATTGTGATGGCGAAATGAAATGAGGATTCATTTTTACATTATTAAGACTTAGGAGAACGTCAAGTAATGTGTCTTGCATCCTCTCGAGGTTCGTAATTGATAAAATCAAATATGATGTTAACGCTGAAAAACTCTGGCTGACATCAATTATTTCTTGATGCCTTTCAATGTTGTTTAATGATAATTCGAACATAGTCTTAAGGCCTTTATATTTCTCTGTGAGCTGCAAATTGTTTCGTTTAAGCAAATTCACCGTTGAATCTGCGATCGAGCTCTGCCTTTTTAAGAGATGTACTAGGTGCTGTTCATCTTGTTGGACCAAAGAGATTTGCTGCTGTATGTCCTTAGCATCATCCTGATCCAATACCCCGAATAGACTGTGTGCAACATTTCCGACAAAGTCGAAAGGAGATCTAGCAATCCTAACCCGTTTGTTATAAGAGGTATGATAGTTATGGACAAGGTCATTGTTTGATTCAATTATGACTACCCTATGTTTCAATGCGGTTATTGTGGGCAAACAGTAGGGATTAGTTTTTAATTCATCCAAGCAGATTTTATCCATTCTGTCTAAATACGTTTTTACTTCTCCTAGCTCTGCCCAATATGATGACAAATTGTAAAATATATAAATATTCCAAAAACTATTAACTGTGCTAGCAGTACCAATATCCTCAAAATATATGCCTGTTGGATTGTCGAATTTAGTCATCTTTATGGGTTCCGTATCTGCGGCGATTGTTAATGGAAACAATAGCAACATAAAACATAATAACGTTACCAAAGAATTGCCGATGAATCTTCCACTTCTTAATCTCATTGAGGGTTGGGTTTTTGTTGGTGCTTTTAAAGCCTCCTCTTGCTGCCCTTTATAATCAATAGGTAAAGGACAAAGGTTATGGATGGCTCTTTGGTATGTTCCTGTATCTGTTTTAACATGCGCTACACGCACTAAACCATCCGTTCCCTTCACGACTTCGATTACACGTCCAAGCTTCCATTTCATTGGAGGCTGTTGTGAATCTTTTAAAACAACCATTGTTCCAGGTTCTTAATTTTGGGACTGCGCTTTCCATTTCAACTTCTGTTGGAGAAGATGGAGATATTCGTTTGACCATCTTTGCCAAAAATGCTGTTGAATGTGCTGAACCTGACGAAATTTGTCTAATCTTGAGATTTTTTGATCAGAAATGTTAGGCTCTGGAAGAGAAGTTAATGGAGCGCCAATTAGAAAATGACCTGGAGTTAATGCCTGTAAGTCATTAGGATCGGAGGAGTTGGGTGTGAGTGGGCGTGAATTTAATATGGCTTCGATTTGAACCACAACTGTTGAAAGCTCTTCATAAGTTAAAGAAGCTTCTCCTAAATATTTTAATAATAATATTTTTGCGGATTTAGCAGCGGCCTCCCAAAGTCCTCCAAAGTGAGGAGAGCGTGGTGGAATATGTTTCCAATTGATTCCCATTTTCAGACAATTTGAATTGATTGATGTTTGAGTTTCGGGTGAATCAAGAAACTCTTGGAAATCTTTCAATTGATTTCTTGCCCCAACAAAATTTGTGGCATTGTCACAGAATATGGTATGGCATACACCCCGTCTTCCTACAAACCGCTTCAAGCAGTTTATAAAGGCTTCAGTGGTAAGGTTGCTAACCACTTCAATATGCACAGCTTTGGTAGAAAAGCATACAAATACTGCAAGATATGATTTGGTTGGAGTTTTTCCTCGGACTTTATAATGTGTCCGTATTGGTCCACAAAAATCTACTCCTGAATAATGGAATGGTCGAGAAGGAACGATTCTTTCTTTAGGTAGGTTTCCCATTAACTGATCGATGGAACTGGGTTTGGCACGGAAACATTGCATACATTTAGAAAGTACCTTGCGTGTTTCTCTTCCTACACTTAAAATCCAAAACTGTTGCCTCGAGATAGATATAAGTGTTCTATGGGAAACGTGTAGATGTTTTTCGTGTAAATGCTCTAAAAGTAGTGTTGTTACAATGTTATTTTTTCGGAGCAATATTTGGTTCTTTGATTGGGAAGGAATTTCAGCATTCTTAAGCCTTCCGCCTACATGTATCAACATTGTTGATTTATCAAAGTATGGGCTTAGTGATAATATTTTGGAATTATTGTGGAGAGGTTTTCCTGCCTGAAGTGCTTTATATTCTTCGGGAAAACCACTTATCTGTACGCTCCTCCACAAAAGAATTGTTCCCTTCTGGATGTCTTCCAAAGTTAAGGGACCAGTTCTTTTGTTTTCTTCGCAACGAAATTTAAAACTCATTATGAATCTACAACAATATGCAAAGATTTTTTGTAGCGTAAAAAATGAATTTTTATGATTAACTGAGGAAAGTAAATCATCTTGGACCGACACAGTCAGCACCGTCTTTTGCTTTTGACGCCCAGGAATTTGTTCTGGTATTAAATACTCCATTTTATTGCTTGACGTGTCAGTTTGTCTTAAAAAATCAGGACCATCAAACCAAATGCTCGATCTGATTAGATCTCGCATTCCTAATCCACGCGATATAAGGTCCGCAGGATTTAATTCTCCTCTAACATAATTCCAATGATTCAAATCAGAATTCAATTGAATTTTAGCTACACGATTTGCAATGTATGTCTCCCATGTATAGGACGGTGCCTTTATCCATGCCAAAACAGTTGTAGAATCTGTATAATAACTAACGGATGAAATTGTTCGACATATTATTGGGAGTATTTTTTGTACCAAATCCACCAATAAAACAGCCGCCTGAAGTTCTAGTCGAGCTATGGTTGTCGCCTTTAAGGGAACGACACGAGATTTTGAACACAACAATTGAACAAAAACCTTTCCTTCATTATCAATAGATTTTAAGTAAATGCATGCGCCATAGGCATTTTCACTGCTATCGGAAAATGCATGCAATTCTAATTTCGTTGCTGAATTTATTAAAACAAAGCGGGGTATATTAATTTCCTGCAAAGAAGAAAATTCCGACAAATAGTTTAGCCACGTAGAAGCCTGCTGCGGAGGCAGGTTTTCATCCCAAGCAATTTTGGTTTTCCAAAGTTCTTGGAGAAATATTTTTCCCAATAATGTTACTGGCCCTATAAGCCCCAAAGGATCAAAGAATTTTGCCAAGTCAGCAAGAACGCTTCGCTTTGTTACCTGTACATTACTGGGTGCTATATAATCGTAGCAAAATTTAAACGTGTCTTGGGTTGGGTCCCAAACTAAACCAAGTGTTTTAATCACCTCAGATTGATATATAGTCAACATTCTCTCTCGATTTTCAATAGGAATATTTTCAAGAACGCGTGGATCATTTGAGCAGAATTTTGTTAAATCAAAGTTTCCTTCTCTTAGCAATTTTATGGTTTCATCAAGAAGAGACTTGGCTTCATCAAGATTATCTGCCCCGGTAAGGCAGTCATCCACATATATGTTTTTTGTTATGATTTTTGATGCATTAGGGTATATATGCTGAAAGTCGTTTGCTAATTTCACTAAGCATCTAGTCGATAAATAGGAAGCAGAAGCCGTTCCATACGTAACTGTGTTCAGCTGGTATGTTCTTAACGTGCTCATGGGATCTGACCTCCATAGAATAAGCTGATACGCTCTATCCTTGGGATGAATTAGTATTTGACGATACATTTTGCTTATATCGCCAGTGAAAACATATTTGTAAAGTCTAAAGTTAGCAATTATTGAAAATAAGTCTGCTTGGACGGTTGGACCAACCATGAGGGTATCATTAAGTGAATACCCAGATGTCGTCTTTGCAGACGCATCGAAAACTACCCGGAGCTTCGTTGATGAACTCTCAGGTTTAAAAACGCAATGATGTGGAAGGACATAGTTCGATTTTGGTATGCACTTCTCGGGAAGCGGAGTCATATGACCTAGACGTTCATATTCCTCCATGAAACTTGTATAGCTTTCTTTCAACTCTAAGTTCTTCCCAAGCTTCCTTTCCAATGAATAAAAACGCTTTTTTGCCATTTCTATCGAACTTCCCAATGTTTCATTTGGTACCCTTTTAAAGGGGAGTCGTACTATGTACTGGCCACGACGTGTTCTTTCCACGTGCTTATTAAAGTGTTCTTCACACTTAAATTCTTCCTCACTGTACACCTTTGATTCACCTTCGACATTTTCAATTTCCCAAAAAGATCGAACTAATTTATCTAGAGAGCTCAGACTAGGTTTTGAGACCGAATGACAGAAAGAATTGTGATTAGAATCTATGCTGCTTCCTGCTAAAACCCAACCTAACCTTGTATTTCTTAATAATGGAAGGTTGCTTGAAACTTTAAATTCTCCTGGTAAAAGAAGTTTGAAAAATATTTCTGCTCCGATTAAAAGGTCTATTCGGCGAGAATTAATGGAATTAGGATCAGCTAGGAGAATGTTGGATGGCAAATTCCAAGTTTGAATGTCCATAGGTGCAGCTGCCAGATAGTCACTTATTTTTGGCATTATACTGGCCTCGATTGTCCTTTTGAATGAAGAGGTTCTGGATTCAAATGAAATATTCATAACATAATTAGCCTGACTTTCTTTGCCTCCGATTCCGCTAATTGGAATGTCCTTTCTTCGTTTTGGGTAACCTAATTGCTGAGCTAAAGAGGTAGTAATGAAATTTAGTTGTGAACCTGAGTCCAACATAGCACGACAAGGGATACGCGTACCGTTTGAACATAGAATGTTAACTATTGCAGTGGCCAGATAAACCTCACGACCTTTCAATACGACTCCTAACGATGTATTAACAAATGACCCTGAAGGAGCCTCACCCACCCGACCAATATGATTATCACACTTACCGGAAGCTGAGTTTTTTATTTCCTTCTTGGCCGGATAATGCAGTAAGGTGTTGTGTCTCCCGTTGCACTTTTTGCACCTGCTTTGCTGCTGACACGATGAAGAATGATGCCCTTGCAAACAGTTGGTGCATAATTGAAGTTTCCGCACCTTCTGATTGCGATCTTCAACTGAAAGAGAGATGAATTTTTTACAACTAAAGATTTTATGACTATTCGATTTACAAAATTGGCAAGAAACTTCCCTAGAATTGTCGGAAGCTGTGGTTACAACTTTCTTCCTTTCTTCTGGCTTCACCGCTTCCAGGGCTTGGAATCTGCACTCCACAAAATGAAGTAGCTGCGTTAGCGTTGGACTGCTTCTCGGTGATTGTAATGATTCTTCGAATAGCATTCGGGTATCCTTGTCCATCCTGTCCAGCAAGAGGTGAACAACTACTGGATCCCATCCACTGGTGTCGAACCCAAGGTTGTTTATGGCTTGTATGACTTCTTTAGTTGTATCATGAAGTCTTTTAAGGCTTTTCACGTTGTCGGCGATGATGTTGTGTTGAAACAATCGATTTAACTGTCCACTTAACAGCAATCTCTTGTTGTTGAATCTGTCAACTAGTGTATTCCATGCTAGCTCATAATTACTATCCGTTGCATGGAAATGTTGAATCAGATTATGGGCATCGCCAGTGACGTTGGTTTTCAGGAAATACAGTTTTTGTGCCGGCGCGATTGGTTGATTGTGTACCATTTGCTGATACAAGTCGAAGAACTGAGGCCAATTGAGATAACTACCGTCGAACTTCGGAATCTCAATTTTGGGTAGCTTTATTGCGGTTGACTTCGTTAATCAAGCTGTTGTTGGGTAAACAGCTAATCCTCAAGTCCAATTCGTCCTGAAGCTCAAAATAAAGCTCTATGTCGGCTACAGCTGCATCGTCTCCAAGTCTTTTATATGCCGAGGTTATGTCCTCCCAGTTTAATATGAGTGTTTTAATTTTTTGATGAAACTGCTGCGGTGAAGTTTCTTTTAAATTCACTGGGCATTTGTTTAATGATGCTTGGAAGATTTTACCAAGCAGTCGGAATTTTCTCTCCATTGTCATCCTGTTAGATTCGGAGGTAGGGTTTACTTTTAGCCCTGTTGGGATATTTGAATCTGGTGATACGGTGAAGTGTTGCTTTGAAGGCCCTGCAAGGGGCCTGACTGCGGTTGGTCCTAGGTCCTCTTTTAGCTGCTTGGGCTGAGGATTGACTGCTGTTGGTCCTAGATCCCCTTTTAGCTGCTTGGGCTGAGGATTGACTGCTGTGGTCTCTAGATCCCCTTTTGTCTGCTTGGGCTGAGGGTTGACTGCTGTGGTCTCTTCTTCAGCCTCATCAGATTTTTTAGACTCCGCATCACTAAACCTCTTTATTATGTCACCTCTTGTTGTCTCATAAACCTTTTTCACCTCGTCATAATATCCTTTGGTGAAGTATTCATGCTCTGTTGCTTGCGGATAATTATCTCTTATCTCGCTGTCCACTCCATCAAAAGATTCCCACAATTCATTTAGTTTAGCCCAACGTGCATTTAAATACTGCATCGTCTTTCTACCCGGGCCATCTTTTCTGTAATTGCGGGCGAGATTGCAAATCTCCGTTCCTACCAACTCTTGATTGTTGGTTAATTCGTTGATGGAAGACATTTTAAACTTTTATTTATTTTTAGCTGCGTTTATTCAAATTAAAATGAAATTGTTTTTATTTTTCACTTTTATCGACTCACTTCACTTTTTATTAGCACAATTATTTGTTTAATTTACTACAGGCCACTAAACTTCTTTTAGTATGTCCTGTCACGGTCGCCAATTGTTAACACAAGTAAAGTCTTTAAAACACAAAATAATTATGGTAACAAATAGGTAATAATTTTTATTAAATAAATTAAATACACAAGTGTTCACTTGGGAATAACAATGATGAGTGATTAGACTGACCAAAGGTTTGCAAAAGGCAAACTAAAAAGTGGTCAGTCTACATAAATATTAAATATCAAATATCAGCGCGCGAGGCAAAACATTGAACTTTTATTGAAGATCATATTTCGTCTGGCCTCACGCTGCTGAGGGAGTTGGGTGGAATATGGGTTGTGGGAAAGGTAAAAATTTGGATAACAAAAATAGAATTAAAAATAGTGTATGGGAAATGATAAAGGCATAATTTCCCATCGTGTCAGCATTTATTTAAAATGTAGGTGTGATATTATGGTCGGGTGTTTTTGTGTTACTTAACAGTGTTGTTAAGCGCACTGATTAAAAAAATCATAAGGTAAATTTTTAAAGAAAAAAACAAGTTTGGAGAAAAAAGTGTAACAAAAAGAAAAAAAAAGTAACATAGTAACAAATACAAAACAATTAAGAAAAGTGTAACACTTTTGTTACACTTGTAACATTGTGGCAACGCTGGTCCTACTCCATCACGAACAGCTACTTTATGTGTACATTTCCTTACTTATTTATTTAAGTATTGAATAGACATTAATTTATTTATTTATCAAATTGTTATTTACACTGCCGCTCATCTGAATAGGTTCATACATATTTTTACTTCACTGTTAGCATCTCTTCATCTTTGTTTATGCAGCGGGCTTAAAATGCTCCTCTTTTCGAAGGTCATTTAAGTAATAATTATAGCCACCCGCACTTCCATGACATATATTTCTTACAGAATTGGAGACGAATTTCTTTCCTAGATAGTGGTTTTTCTGAATTGTTTATTTTTTTAACTTCCCATAGGAAGTTATTGTAATGGGTCCGATTTGTCAAATTGAAAATTTTGACATTTCTCAGCGTTTCAAGGTCCCTAGAGTCGAAATAAAAGATTTTTGGAAAGATGTCTGTGCGTGCGTGTGTACGTACGTTCGTACGTCCGTATGTCCGTATGTCCGTATGTCCGTATGTCCGTATGTCCGTACGTCCGTACGTTCGCGACGTTTTTTCGTCGTCCATAGCTCAAGAACAAGAAGAGATATCGACTTCAAATAAATTTTGTTATACAGATAATAAGGCAGAAAGATGCAGAAAGGACTCTCAAGAAAATTGCGTGGGTGGTTTTTTTGCCATAGCAGTTTAAAAAAAAGGTGAAACCTAAATATCTCATGAACCAATGACGCTAGAGACTTGAATTAAATTTTATATTATATATTGTAACGTTATACAAAACAATTATATTTTTGGGAAAAAATCCAATTAACGGTTTTTTATAAATCAAACAAACTGAAAAAAAAAATTTGTCACCTCGAAAATTTTACGACGAAAATATGATTTCATCTCCAAAACAATTTTGTGCAACGAAGAATAATGTTTTTGACATCTGATAACATTTTGAGAAAAATCGAATTGACAGTTTTTTTACAAAAAATAAAAACCTAAAAAAAATTAATAAAAGTTGGTAAAAATTGATTTTCCACTCAATTATCTTTTCAAAAACTTGAGATTATGGCTTCAAACTTATTTCATCTTATAAGAAATATTGTTTTCAACATTCTGAAAAATGTTGAGAAAAATCAAATTGACAGTTTTTTTTACTAAAAGAAAAACCTAAAAAAAAATAATAAAAGTTGGTAAAAATTGATTTTCGACTCAAATATCTTTTCAAAACTTTGGCTTTAAACTACTTTTATCTTTCAAAATATATTGTTGTCAACATTCAGTCAAATTTTGAAAAAAATCTTATTGACAGGTTTTTTACAAAAAATTAAAAACCGAAAAAAAAAATTTAACAAAAGTTGGTAAATATTGAATTTCGACTCAAATATCTTTTCAAAAACTTTGAGATTATGGCTTCAAACTTATTTCATCTTATAAGAAATATTGTTTTCAACATTCTGAAAAATGTTGAGAAAAATCGAATTAACAGTTTTCTTACTAAAAAGAAAAACCTAAAAAAAATTAATAAAAGTTGGTAAAAATTGTTTTCGTCTCAAATATCTTTTCAAAACTTTGAGATATTGGCTTTAAACTACTTTTATCTTTCAAAAAATATTGTTGTCAACATTCAGTAAAATTTTGAGAAAAATCGAATTGACAGTTTTTTTTTACAAAAAATAAAATAACCAAAAAAAAAAACAATACTAAAACTTCGTAAAAATTTACCTTCGACTCAAGTATAGCTTTTCAAAAATCACAAATATTACCTTTAAACTTATTTTATTTCGCAGAAAATATTGTTTTCGATATTCAGTAATTTTTTTATAAAAATCCAACAGTCCGTTTTTTCATGAAAAAATAAAATCTACAAAAAATAGTACGCAAATTTGGTAAAAATTGATACATATAGACAAACTTTTAAGCAAGACAAATCGGCAGACGGAATGGGAAGTTATCAGTGTGGGTCGCATCCCAGCCTCTTTTTTCATTTCAAATAAGAACGACAATTTACACCGGTTTTTATTTTTGACGCGGAATCATGAGAATTAGAAGCTGCTCTAATGATAGCACGTCTATCATTCCTTGATGTGGCCGTATAAGTTCCTCCTTTCATGTTTTTTCCATAATTTTGTATATTTCGCAAACAGCTGACTACAAAATTTTGACTTCTATTCATTTTTTTCACGATTAGTGGTTGGCTTTGACAGATAAAATTTTGATTACAATTGACAATTGACTCAACGTAAACTGCAATTTTTATTGAAACAAGCGCATAATGATGCTCTTTCATTACATATATTTCAAAGACTAGCGGCCCGTTCCGGCTTCGCACGAGTAGACATAAAAAGGTACAGATATTTAAGTTATAAGCATGCTAATTAAAACGACCATGAATCGCTAAATTAGAAAAAAAATTTATGATTATCTTAAAGCCTCCCTGTACACTACGTTGAGTGTGGTATTTGTAGGTGTCAACAAAACGTATTGATTTTCAGGAGATCCTACTCGAGAAAGTGCCACATACAATTGCCCGTGGGAAAAGCACTCTTTCCTTAAGTCGATACCAATTATGGAAAAAGTTTGTCCCTGGGATTTATTTATTGTTAGGGTAAATGATATTTTTAAAGGGAACTGTAACCTTTTAAAAGATATGGGCAAATCAGTTGGTATCATCGGGATCCGCGGAACATGTTCGAGCTGACCGGCCGAGGGGCCCGTAATGATAGTTGCTACAATCACATTACCTCTTAATTCTTTGATCAATAGTCTTGTATTCTATAATATTGTCGAACATTTTTTTGTCCTATCATTAAAACTCTTCGCAGCGTATGCGATGAAAGACATTTTATTCTACCACGAACTTTATATTATTCATGTTTAAAAAAAAAACATTTTTTATATTGTTCAGTAGTGAGCATTATAGGTACAATATATATTTGTAAATAGGTGTATTGAAAAACATTATAATAATTTAGCTACAATAAAAACACACAACACATATGTCAAGTATTGTTATAACCATTTTTCAGTAGGTAAAATACTATTGTTAGATCCTTTAAAATAATGTTTATTTGATAAAACTACAAAAAAAAAATCATTGACAAACATAAACTTTTAATTAGACCAATATCAAAAACAACTCTTTTTTAAACAGAACTGCCTGATATTATCGTTGGTTATTGGTATATAGTTACTGGATTATACAGGGTGTCCCATAAGTAATGGTCCAAACTGTATATGATGAATGGTCAAGTCATGACCTACCAGAATTTGGTAAATTGTCTATACGGTTTTCGAGTAACAGTTGTTTTAATGAAATTTTCAAAAACACCTACTTTTAGTCGGTTTTTCAATCACCCTGTACCTACTAACCTAACCTAACCTAATATTTTACAATTTTGAATAAACATTCAATGTTGTTGCATTTAAAAAATTTCAAATTTCGGCACTATTTTGCAAAATAATAATAGTTAAAATCATATTCTTATCAAATTTAATTTTTTACATAGAACTTTAAAATAGTTGTATTAAAAAAAATTATATTACACAATACTGGTTATCAATTTTAAAAACTTGCTTGATTAGCTTTTCAAAAAAGTATAAAATGTTACAAAGCTAGCTTTGGTTCAAAAGTTATAAGCATTTTAATTTAATAAGTCACGATTTAAAAAATAAATAGATATAAAAAGAAAAATGTGTTTCTGTTAGAATTTTGTATTATATCACTAGAGACATCTTGTTTCCAATTCACTGAATTGGGCTCATCAAGTGAGTAACCCCAAACTAATTTTTTGTTTAGCAGCGCTTCTTAACAACTTCTACTACATCTAGTACTTGTACTAACGCTTTCATTATTTTAACCGGGAATGATATGGCTGTTTGTATTATCGCCGTTTTTTAACCAATTAAGTTGTTATGCTATAATAGTGCGGTTTCATAAAGGAGAAATAATTTAAGAAAAAAAACTTAAAATGTCTTACACGTCACGAAGGAGCGTATGTAAAAGATTCGGATTTGTATTTGGTATTTACAAAAGTAATACTTACTAAGCGGAGATATTTAACCAAGTTCTTTCTTATAGGGCTCACCCAAAAATTTATCAATATCAGTTTTGCAAATAAAACTATTGTAGCACCCGTGGTCTGGATTTAATCCCTTACCCATGTCACCTATTTTTTTTTCACAGGTACTGCCTTTTGCGAGGAATTGACAAAATCCCTGACAATATTACTCGCACACAGAAATGGTTGAATGCAATTTATGAAACTATTTGTTTCATTTTGAAAACAGGGATTTGAATTTTGTAAGAGGCCAGAATTTTGGAATAGTATGATCATAAAAGGTAGGAAGGTGTTTAATTTTGGTCGGAAGTTAAAAAAAAGGTACATCTCTACGCATATTTTTTTATAGCAATTGTTCGAAATGCCCTCCTCCTGCATTTAAACATGCTCGACAACGTTTTCAAAAACTGTCGTTTCAAACGTCTGGCATGACCTGAGCTTCTTATTACCTCAGCCGCAGCTTCAATTTTCTGCCTAAGTTCAGTAACACTGCGTATTGGCTGTCCAAAAACTTTCTCTTTTAGGCAACCCCAATAAAAAAAATCTAGTGGATTCAAGTCCGGTGACTTAGGGGGCCATGTTATTGTTCCACCACGACCAATCCATCGCTTGGAAAAAGTTCTGTCTAAAAAACTTCTGACTTTTCTTCGATAATGGGAGCAGGGCGAGAGGAATATCATCTAATGATAAACAGATTCCGTTTTTTTACAAAAATTCTTAATAATTGTCACTATTTAGTGTGTCGGGCAATTCAAAGAGTCATATGATTTGCCAATTTAAAATTCCACACTACAAATTAATTTTAAATTGGTATTGAGATCTTCCTTCTCGTATTAAATGTGGATTTTCTTCCTGCTAATAGTGAATATTGTGCATATTCACATATCCATCTCGTTTAAAGGATGATTCATCACTCCATAAAATTTTGTCACCAAAATCAGGATCTTAATTTGGCAGAACTCAACTCTTTTAGGGTAATCATTTGGTAATAAGGCCTGGACACACTGCAGGTGAAAAGGGTGCAGGTTGTTGCTTCAAAATCCTCTGAACAGTAGATTTGGGTATTCCAATTGTTCTCTCAATGGCTCTAGTAGAAATACTTGGATTATTTTCAATTTCCCTTAACACAACTTCGTCATTGAGATGGGTTTGGGGCCTTCCAATCCTTCCACTGCCAGGGATTATACCTTCCATATAAGAATTATGAGCCGATGGTCAGGACTTGAAGCATTTGGATATCTTTCTGCATACTTCCTTGCTGCTGCTCTTGTATTTCCGCCACATTCGCCATAAATAAAATGCATCATAGCATATTCACGTGACGTGTAAGACATTTTTATTTGTTTAGTTTTTAATTATTTCTCCTTTATGAAAAGTACCGCACTATTATAGCTTAACAACTTAATTGGTTGAAAAACGGCGATAATACAAACAGCCATATCATTCCCGGTTAAAATAATGAAGGCGTTAGTACAAGTACTAGACGTAACGTAGTAGTAGTCGTTAAGAAGCGCTGCTGGATAAGGAAAAAGATCGCCATTGCTGTTTGTACTAAACTAAACAAAAAATTAGTTTGGGGGTACTCACATGATGAGCCAAATTCAATGAATTGGAAACAAGATGTCTCCGGTGATGTAATAAAAAATTCTAACAAACACATTTTTTTCTTTTTATATTTGTTTTTTAAATCGTGACTTATTAAATTGAAATGCTTATAACTTTTGAACCAAAGCTAGCTTTGTAACGTTTTATACTTTTATATCGGGTGATTTTTTGAGGTTAGGATTTTCATGCATTAGTATTTGACAGATCACGCGGGATTTCAGACATGGTGTCAAAGAGAAAGATGCTCAGTATGCTTTGACATTTCATCATGAATAGACTTACTAACGAGCAACGCTTGCAAATCATTGAATTTTATTACCAAAATCAGTGTTCGGTTCGAAATGTGTTTCGCGCTTTACGCAAATTTTATGCGTTTTTTTTTTTTAAAAAGTTCTCAAGCTCTTAAAAAATCACCCATTATATTAAACAATGTCCTCTTTTCAATGGAGGACAATAAATACATAATGGGTGATTTTTTAAGAGCTTGAGAACTTTTTTAAAAAAAAAAAACGCATAAAATTTGCGTAAAGCGCGAAACACATTTCGAACCGAACACTGATTTTGGTAATAAAATTCAATGATTTGCAAGCGTTGCTCGTTAGTAAGTCTATTCATGATGAAATGTCAAAGCATACTGAGCATCTTTCTCTTTGACACCATGTCTGAAATCCCGCGTGATCTGTCAAATACTAATGCATGAAAATCCTAACCTCAAAAAAATCACCCGATACTAACAAATCAAGCAAGTTTTTAAAATTGATAATATGATTTTTGAATATGATTTTTTAATAAAACTATTTTAAAGTTCTATGTAAAAAATTAAGTTTGATAAGAATATGATTTTAACTATTATTCTTTTGCAAAATAGTGCCGAAATTTGAAATTTTTTAAATGCAACAACATTGAATGTTTATTCAAAATTGTAAAATATTAACATATAGTAAAATCAAATATCATTTGTGGACAAGGTGATTGAAAAACCGACTAAAAGTAGGTGTTTTTGAAAATTTCATTAAAACAACCGTTACTCGAAAACCGTTGGGATGCGGTATAGACAAATTACCAAATTCTGGTAGGTCATGACTTGACCATTCATCATATACAGTTTGAACCATTACTTATGGGACACCCTGTATGTATTTATTATTTAAATTCTCTTTTATTCAAAACTAGCTGTTATTGTTAAAGTGATAAGTGTTGAATATATTTCAAAAAAAAAATTCATTAAACTAAAATATTTATTACAATTAACTTAGTGTTGGTTTGTAAACTATATCAATTTTTTCTTATTAGGTGAAAGAATGAACAGATTATGTAAATTGGACACCTGCGAACACTCAACATATAACTGTCCATGGGAAAAGACCGGCTTTTCTAGGCATACCCCCGCTATTTATTTATTGTCATAGCGAAACTAACTGTAATTGGAAATTGAGGCCTTCTGAATTGGTATGAAAAATTTGTAATAATTATTGGGATTCGCCCGAGTTGTGTGACATGATGTTTACCGTTACATAATCCAGGGACATCTAAATTCCGCATAAGCATTTTTGCAAGTCTAATTTCGATTTGAGCTTAAGTGAGAGCACACTGGTCATCTCAAGTAAGTTAAGATACTCTACTGTATAGGTATACAGTGCTCTGTTCTGTGTCTATGACAGTGTCTATTGATGAATACTCCCTCACATCTCCCTCTACTTCATTTAATATGCCTGAATTTATTTTCAAAATAACATCGCTTCGTGTGGCTGGAATCGCCCTTTGACAGAGAAATTTATCGTCGTGTACGTTATTTTGTAAATCAAAAAATTTCCAAAAGCAGCACTTAATGATATGCTAATAATTAGCGTTATTAAGAAAGAATTATATCAAATATCTTTTTATAAGTTTTACCGTCGGATCTGCTGGAATGAGATATTTTATAGTGGTAAAAAGTAGCTCTGGAGCCTTGTAGATCTCCACATAAAAAATCATTTCATAATATTTCTCCGTTGCGACGGACTTGAAGAAAGACAAACAAACAAACTAACTAACTTTTCCATTTATAATATTAGTATAGGATTCCGAAAAAAAGTTTTATATTTTTTTTTGTTGTTGTAGACTTAAATTAGATAATGCTTAAAAATTTTGAAATCATGTACTGTATGAAATTTGTTATTACTTATTTTAACTAACTGTTTTTATTTACACTAATATTATAAAGAGGAAAGATTTGTATTTTTGTATATAACGAATAAACTCAAAAAGTACTGGACCGATTTTAATAATTCTTTTTTCATTAGAAAGCTACATTATCACTGAGTAACATAGGCTATATTTAGTACTAGATTACTAAAGAAATCTTTAGAAATTCCTATTAAAACCAACCGAAGGTGTAAAATAATTAGCCATAAAATGTCTTTCATCGCATACGCTGGAAAGAGTATTAATGATAGGACAAACAAATGTTCGACTATATCTACATCTACACTAATATTAAAAGGAAAGATTTGTATTTTTTTATTTTTGTATGTAACGAATAAACTCAAAAAGTACTGGACCGATTTTAATAATTCTTTTTTCATTAGAAAGCTACATTATTTGTACCTATTTATGTCTACCCGTGTGAAGCCGGGACGGGCCGCTAGTACAAAATATAAGTGTTACTTTGCAAAGCTACCTCGAGAAGCGATGTTCCTCATTTTAAAATTGATTTTTTATGCTCCAGTGAATCCTTAAAACTACACTTTAACTAATAAAAAAAGGAAAAATAGCATTTTATAAACAAAAAGTTAAAATCAAAAAGAAATAGAAAAGAGAGACAAGAAATTATTATAGGCAAATCAAAACCAAAGTTAGATTCTTAATTAAAAATGATATCATGTGTGAGGTTGTTAATTCCATCACGAGTCAAGATGTATTTGACACATATTCGTTATATCTTCCTTGATATTTTAAATAAATTATATTTAAATTATATCTGGGTTCCACATGAATAACAACATTAAGCACTTCTGTTCTTTTATTTCAGAATTACACCCTATTAAGAAAGTGAACATTTAACAATATATGGGAAAATCAAAATCGTGAACATATTTAACTTTATTGGCACATGTTTTTAATAATTCTTTGTGGTTGCTCACTTCAAACCCCATCTGCATTATTTCTTTTATCTTTGTTTTTAAATTACAAACAAAAATTAGGGTTACAATGACAAATATTGCTTTATGGTCCATTATATGTACATATATTATTTTTTGTTCATAACAGATAACTGCAATGAATTGTCGTATAATGGTAATTTGTCAACCCCAACTAAAAATACTTAGAGTTGTTAGTGTAAACATCTGTGAATTTTCTGAGGGGTAAAAATGCATAAATGCTAAATGTCAAATAATTTCCTTTGAGAAAATTAGGGTTGAAAAAAACTAATGTTGAATGGGTAGTGTACAAAAATAAAGTCTGGTAAGGCGAAATTTAATAATTGTAATAGGTAGTGATGTATCAGAATCTTTTGCATTTAAATTGTGAAGTCATTTAATGTATCACCTAAGAGTGATGTATTTTTTATGAAAAAGCCATTGCTCTCCATTTAATTACTTCAAACTAATGACAAGAACTTTCAAAAAATGTGAACTGTTATGTAACTAACTTTTCGTAGGTATTAACAAATAAGATATGGACAAAATGTCAATAAATTAATAAATAGTACAAATACAAAAATATAAATACAAATAAATATGTAAAGAAATAAATAAAACAAGTAAGTAAGTAATGAAATAAACCTACTCGTATATAGAATCAATAATAATGAAATAATTAAACCAACAAATAATAATGAAATAAATACACCAACATATAAGTTAATAAATAAACAAATAAATGAACTGAAATAACATACTGTGGTGAGTTTTGCAATTGTATCTTCAACCAAATCAACAATCGATCTTATGTAGAGATCAGCAATTAAATGATGCTAACGAAGCTTAAGGATCATTTTTAATAGTTTGTTTTGACGCAGCATTCTTATAAACAAGGAAACCATACAAAAGTGTAGCCTGAAATATAACCTTGTAAATAATAAGACAGATAAGACTTTATGTTAATGAAGGGGAAGAGGAGTTTGGTTGTAAACTTGACTTTTGTACGGTTTGGATCTAGATAGAGAGATAGGGGAAGAGGAATTCTGTCGCACCCTTGACTTTTTTGACGGTTTGGACCTAGATGGATACCACTTGAACTTGGTTTTCCTAAGGAACCCGCTTTCATGTCATTTGAAGTTGATTTGACGGTTTGGATCTAGATATATACCACTTGAACTTGTTTTTTCCAAGGAACCCGCTTTCCTATGATTTGAAGTTGATTGTCTGGAAGAATACAAGATTTTCTTTTGTGAAAGAGATGGCTCGGTTATAATATTGTGCTAATATAGTTATCGCATTATTTAAATTAATTTCAATGTTGATACCCAATTTTTTCATTCCACCCCTTAAACAGTTCAACCGTAATACTCGCGCTTCTAGGAATGCTCAACAGTACTGTAAAATACAAAGATTCGTTCTTTAGCCGTACTACGCGAACGTGAAATGCCTTACAACACTGTCTTTCCTAGTCATTGCAATATTCAGGAATTCAAAACCAATGTGCACCGACATCTCATTTCAAACCCTCTCTCCTCTTTCTTGTGCTCACACTGTGCCTCTGCATAATAAGTGTAGTAATATCCACTTGAGTGTGTGCTTATTATAAATAAAAAAAACTTATATAAAGATATTATTGCTGTGTCATCGGCAAAAAGTGCTGCTTCACAGTGGGGGAACTCGGGAAAGTCAGAAGTGTACAAGTTATATAAAATCTCTCCAAGGACTGATCCTTGGGGGACACCAAATACAAAACCGTATCAATTTTGAAGCACAATTGTTGACATAAACCTTAAGAAAACTTTTTCACAATTTTACACAGGTAAGACGGGAAATGGAGGAAGATCAGTTTATAAACAATGCCATTATGCCAAACTCAATGGAATTCCTTTTTAATGTCTAATAATATCATACCTGCTGACAACCTTTGACTTCTGCGGATTTGAATTATGTTGCATATTTGAAGAACCTGATGCGAAGTAGTATGGTGCTAACTTATATCGAATTCTACGTTTGGATATACATTATTACCAGTCCCCACTACTGCGGATAGTTTTCTTAAGTCATGTTTAAGGCAAGATCTTTTATTTAAAGTAGAGTAGTCACCTGAAAAATAAACTCAATTAATTAAAACCTAGTAGCTAAATGCACGATAACATTAAATTGTAGCAACCATGGCGGATTCCGTTGGCTAGGACCACGAGAGGTACGTGCAAGAATTGGCAAAAGATCTTCATCGTTGATCTTCACGGGCAGCGATTAACGATAAAAAGTGCTTACTTATATTAGCGCTTAAAACATAAGTCCCCTCAATCCCTGACAACATTACTCGCACACAAGAATGGTTGGAGTTGTAAGTCACAAGGCCCTAGTTCTCAACTGATTGTTGCGCCATCTAATTTATTTATTCTAGCATAACATGCTTGACAATTTGGTTATTATTACCATAAGGAATGAAATTCTCCTAACCCATAGGGAATCACTAAAAGCTTTGGAACTTTTAAGATCGTGATTAAAATTTTGAAAGTTTTTTACTTTTTACACAATAATGGTGAATAAACACTGAGTTATGTATGGAGCCATGTTGGCTCTCTTCAACCCCTTAAAGTCACCTTGAACCACCCTGTCACCCTCTACTTGACCCCATAATAGGATTTACGGTAGGTGAGAGGTTGAGTACATGCAAAGATTAATTTTTTTTAAAGAATCTGAATTGAAATAAACTTGAAATTTATTCTATTGGTTTGTTTTAATCCAATATCAACAGATATTTTTTTACTTGGGGTTTATGTTTGCATTTTTTTTAATTTTCAGATATTAAAAAGATGTAATGCATTATAAAATAAAAGGCTAGATTGAAATTCACGACAACTAAATCCATGTATTGTATGTGAAATAGAAAAAAACCACCCGACAGAGCCGCACGAACTTGCTCCAAAGACTCTGTTTACAAAGAGTAGGTACTTATATTTTAAAATTAAAAAAACTACCTACATACATATATAATAAGTTTGTCTTCAAAAATTTAAATTATTTTGAATTTATCCAAAAATAAACCTAATTTATTAATTTTTTGCGTTAAAACTTTTTTTTTTTCAAATTAGTTTTTTGTATATAAAATGTTTCAGTTTTTTTCTTAAAGATATTGTTGGTATGCAGTTTTGTAGTGCTTATAAATAAACGTTTTACATTTCAATTTCGTTAAAAAATGTTGACTTATTTTCGAGATTTCCAATTTTGAAAAAAAAATTATTAAACATTTTCTGAAAAGTCGAACATTAAGCAATTACATTTTTGATCATCAATTATAATTAAAACAGTACAAAAGCTTATGCAGAAATCGGTTCACTAGTTCTTGAGAAAACCTTAAGACAAAATAACGGTTCTATGGGATGAACCCTTATGGAGCAATTGAAAAACATTTTTTTTTATTCAAAGAAGTTAAACAAAATTTCAGACAAATTTTAATAAAAATCTATCGATTTTGTTTTTGAAAAAAATTGCACTTTCAATTTTTGATTAAAAAATTTGTATGGGGACTACTGTCATTTTTAGTCTTAAAAAAAATTTTAAAAAATGCCTAACGCAAATCTCCTTAAAACCTAAAATTCCAAGTATGACTTCCATCGACAAAATGGTTTTGGCTGTAGGGGTGATTATAATTTAATAGAAAAGTAGTTTTGGTAATTTGCAATGTTCTCATAAGCTATACAACATAATAATCATTTAATTTTCAATTATTGGTTAATTACTAATGGGACTATCAAATAAGTAAAGGCACTTAAAAATTTAGTTTCACAATTTCTAAATACGATGGTCTAAACAT